>NQLW01000072.1:135239-171352 GCA_002312845.1 Kalanchoe fedtschenkoi
TAAATAATTCCTACGTATTTCTTTTCGTACAAAATTAAATATGTGACTATTAAATAAGAATAATGAGTATAATATGTGAACAATATATATACTCATGTGGAAAAGAAAAATTGTTATCTTGAGCATTCATTCATATGCATACACACTGCATCATGTCTGCGATGTTCTGTTTCCGCGATAATATCGCGTTCTGTTATATGATTGATCCGGATCGGCAGTGGCGACTGCCTAGCCAAAAAGGGCTTCCGTCGCAGTTCATGTTTGTCATGCATTCACGTTTGCATTTGGCCAAAAAGGGCCTAGCCAAAAAGGGCTTATGATATATGTCATTTAATGTGATATGAAAGAAATATATGTGCCAACGGAATGGTAAATAAACCCCCACGTACACAACAAATGTACGAACGGTGTGCGAGCCGCACGTGACGAATAAGATATTAAATGAAAAATAAAAGAAATTCCCCATTCGGCTCGCCAAATACGTAGCGAGTTATTTACTCATAGAGTGAGTCTTTTGACTCACCACCAATATTTAAATCCTCTTTTCAGATCATTAGTCGTTCATTAGCGACGGTGTTTGAGTTGCAACGAGCTAGCCCTTCGGTACGGTTCCATCCAGTCTTCACTCAATTTTTCGTCAGTCAGCTGTCATTTAATTTGTGTTACTTTGTCATCTCTTAGTAGTTGCTCTGATGTACTTGGGCAAGATTTTGGGTTGATTGTAGAATAACTTTAAATTTTAAATGTTCATTTATTAGTACGTTGAATATTTGATTTTTCTTCGTCGAGGCTTGTTTGACTAAAAGTAAAAAACACAGGTCAAACGCCATCGCGACCCACATTTTTTTTCGGGTCGTGACAATAGTCAACTGAAGTTGATGGCGATAGTTCCATAGCCGAGGAGTCTATGATGGGCTAGGAGGAACAATTTCAGAGAAAGCAGCGTGAAAAGCCGATGAATTAAATTTCAACCTAGAAGGAAGTAGGAAGAGGGACTGTGGCATCCATGTAGTAAGGGGAGACTAGTGAAGATAGAATCGGAGTAGCACAACAGGAAGGAAATCTGGGCGGGCATGTAAATATATGCGATCAGAGGATTACCCAGAATGGGTCCGTCTATGTATCAGATACTACCCAATCTGAGAAGCAAGTCTCTCATGAAGCAGCTGAAAAGGAGGAGTCTTCGAAAAAAGGGACCTTGTAGACAATGTCAGTAAGTGATGGGATACCCGACCTACCTTGGCGAAGTTTCTCGATTTCATCTCCGCTCATGCAAAGACTACAGGATAGTATCAAAAACAGCATGGTTAGGGTATTTGAGCAGGATAGACCGAAGTTGAGCTTAGCAATGCACAATCGGATGATATTAGTTGATGATTTTGAGGTGGGTAGGAGCTCTTTTGGGGAGGAGCCTCCGGAAGCTGAGCCGGAGCCCCTAAGAATCTATCATTCAATGGGAAAGCCAGATTTGGAGGAGGAGAACTAAAAGATTATGGGGAGAGTGGAAGGGCCGAGGAGTGCCCAGGAGCAATCTAGGCGCGTGATGAGAAGTGCAACCGAGTCGTTACCCTTAATCCTAAATGATGAATGCAATATGCTGGAATGCTCGGAGAGTATACAAATTGATCAACTGATGTTTTTAGTAGCGTCCCATAAATCGTGTTTTATGTGTCTTTTGGAGCCAAATGCTGAGGAACGAAAGCTGCCAAAGTTGGCTAGGAAGTCGGGGTTTAACATTTGGTTTTATGATTATGAAACTATGTCACACATATGGCTGTAGTGGAATAATTCATTGTTGGATTCAGTGGTGCATAGATCAGATCAATACATCACAATGAAGACTGAATTCTTGTACTAGAGTGCAAATCCAATGCACGTGCATTTACACCTTGTGCTCGAGACAAGCCAGGGCTAGACTATGGAGCTGTTTATCCCATTATGGCCAAGACTTGGATATTCCATGGATTCTTATGAGAGATTATAACACCATATTGGACTAGTCAGAGAAGCGAGGGGTGTTAGAAGGGATGATGGCAGCATAAAAGATTTTATCAATTTTGTGCACGGGATCGGTTTTGTGAGTGCTGGTATTCTAGAAAATTCTCTGTCATGGTGCAACAACTAGTGTGGTCAGTGGTGATTGTACAAACGGTTAGATTGTGTTCTTATGAACACAGTGGCAACTTAGATGCTCCCGAAATAAAAGGTGTGCCAGTTAGATAGAACTCAATCCGCCCATATACTCCATTGCTAATCCAATTGTGTTCGGATCGCTGAAGAAAAACTTTTTTCTGTTTTCACTCGATGTGGCTAGAGCATGAAGGGTTTATGCCTCTGGTGAAGGAGGCTTGGATGTAAAACCGCCATGCAAACTTGATGTTAAATTTTACAGAGATGTTAAAGATAGTGAGGAAAGAATTGAGGGCCTGGAACTAGAACGTGTTTGGAAATATCAATAGAAGGATTGAAGAAGCTCAGTTGGAGCTGGATTCCACAAACTTAGGTATCATGCAAAGTTGGTCTGAGGAGAACGAGCAGCGGTTATCAGAGGCTCACACTGCCTTAATGGGCAGGATTCGAGCTAAGTATAAGTTGCTAGAGGAAAAGAGCAAGATGCAATGGTTGAAAGTAGGTGACAAAAATTCTCATATTTTCCATTTCGTGATGAAAGTCAGCAGGTATCAGTCGAGATGCGGGATAGAGCTGTTGTCGGGGTGTAGTCAGAAGATCATGACAAAATTGGTCAGGCGGCATCTCAACATTTTGAGGAACTTTTGGGGCTGGTAGCTAGTTGTCACGACCCGAAAAATAAGGATCGCGATGGCGTTTGACTTGTCTTTTTGACTTTCAGTCAAACAAGCCTCAACGAAGAAAAAGTCAAAGTCAAAGGGTCAACATACTCTCTAAATAAATAAAATTCAACAGATTTAAACTATTCAAAATAAACCCAAAATCTTGCCCAAATACATCGGAGCAACTACTAAAGAGATGACAAAGTAACATAAATTAGATAACTGTTGACTGAAAGAAACTGACTGAAGACTGGATGGAACCGTACCGAAGAGCTTGTTCGTTGCTAACTCAAACACCGTCACCACTAAACAACAACTGATTTGAAAAGAAAATTTAAATATTGGGGGTGAGTCAAAAGACTCACTCTATGAGTAAACAACTCGCTACGTATTTGGCGAGCCGAATGGGGAAATTTGTTTATTTCAATTTAACATCTTATTAATCACGTGCGGCTCGCTCACCGTTCATACTTTTATTGAGTACGTATGGAGGTCATTTATCATCTCGTTGACAAATATATTTCTTTATACCACATCAAATGCAATATGTCAATGCAAATGCGTATGCGTGACAAACATGAACTGCGACGAAAGCCCTCTTTGGCTTGGCAGTCGTCACTGCCGATCCGGATCATAAATCAACATATAACAAGCGCGATAATTCGCGAAACAAGCGTCGCAGCCATGATGCATGTATGCACATGAATGCATGAATGCTCAATATAACCATTTCATCTTTACACATGGGTATATTTTATGTTCGTATTGTACCCATTATGCTGTAATAACAATCACATATTTAAATTTGTACGAACAGAAATACGTAGGAAGTATTTACTCACCTCTTGCGAGCGAATCCAACAATCCTTATCGCAATCGAGCAATAATAATGCTCTATTATAACCTACAATATTGCATTCTATAAGAACGACAAACAAATGCCTAAAATCTTATCACTAATTCCTAAAACACAGATTTAATGTCCTAACTTTGGAAGCTAATAACTTCATAACCAGTTATAAATAGCTTGCGATTTTTATACCGCTAGAAAGCTTGTTTCGAGCTAAATAATTTGGACATAAGAATCGCTTAATTAGGATATTGTAAACTCAGATTTCAGACCCTCAAAGTTGGATGGTTGAGCTGTCAAATTCTAACAGACAGATTTGAACCTAACTTCGAAACATTATTTCTCCCTAACCAGGTGGAATTAGAAAGCATGTCATATATTCTTAGAAACTACGTTTCACCTAGAACATGTTTAAAGAAAGAACTACTCAATTTCGTTATGAGAACAAAGAGATATCTTCATCCAAAGTCAATAGGTAAAGCTGTCTAAAACAAACAGACAGCTTCCTACTCCTATCTTTAAACTCATTTATCTCATTATTCCGATTGAACTAGATTTTGAAATTTATATGGTTGGAAAGAACGTTTTATGTAGATTAACTTAAAACCAAGAAAAACTACAATCGGATAATGGAAACTCAGTTTACAGCCATGACAAAACTGAAGAATAAAACTATTTTTCCTTAATCAAAATCGCAGCAGCTGATCAGTTACCTCATTAGGCAGCCATCTCAGCCACTCATACTTCTCCAGCTGAGCCGCTCACTCCTTACATTCATTATGCTCCTTAAATTGATGTCATAATTTGCATCAGGAGCTGTTTCCATTGGTTTCACTTCATCTTTGTTCGTTTGCAGCCCATCATCAGTAACCCTCCTGCAAGCTCACTTCCCAGTCACCAAATCAAAATAAATCCTCACTTTATACCAAGTCAGATGATGCTCAGCCCCATCACCATCCATCTTCACATAGTAATTAGGCTCCACCCTCTTCACGATCGTACCAACCCTCCACGCACTGTTGATGTACCCGGACCACATCAGACTCCAAAACCCTAAGCCTTCCTGCATCTGGCGACCCCGACCTGATCTCATCTTGAACAAGTACGAAAGTTGTGACGGCTTTGCTCACGGTTTTGAGAAGAACGACTATGGAATAAGAGGCACGAGGGCAGTGGCGGATACAGGATTTTTTTTTCGGGGGGGCAAAATTACTTAATAAAAATTTTGACGGAATTTTGGGGGGGCGAAACTAAAAATTTCGTTGAAATTAAGCATATAAATTTATTTTATATATATAAAAAAAATTTTTTGTACATAGAAATAAGTAGTTTAGGTGGGATTTGGGGGGGCGGCCGACCCCTTCGCCCCCCCAGTGGCTCCGCCACTGCACGAGGGTTTTCGACTAATATTGTTTTTGATGTACACGTGAAGATGAAGAGAAATTTATAGGCTCCAAATATTGTTGGCCCAGCCCAATATTCCCTTAAGTAAAACTATTTAATAAATTTTATTTTAATTATTTTATATACGATGTTACACTAGTACAGTTGGTCATGGGGTGTTAGGCTCCATAAATGAGGTGGTCTCTCAAGAGGAAAATTTCAGCTATGTGAGGCTCCATCAATGGAGGAGATCTGAGAGGCAGTTTTAGGATGGAGGTGGGCAGTGCGCCTGGCCCGAATGGATTTACTATGGCATTTTACAAGTACTGTTTGGGAATAATAACAGAAGACTTACAGGATGCAGTAAGGTGGTTTTTCAAGCCAGGAAGTTTCTTCCTAAAGCAGTATCAGCGATCCACATTGTGTTGCTCCCGAAGGTTAGGCGGCCTCAAACACTTAGCGACTTCAGGCTTGTGATCCTGTGTAATGTGCTTCATAAGATACTTTCTAAGATTCTAAACAATCGGTTGTCTTCTTTAATTCCAAAGCTGGTGAGGGAGGAACAAGCTGCCTTTGTGCAAGACTTAGCATACATGAAACCATGGCGCTAGGTTTCGAGGTGGTTCGGGATATCGAAAAACAGTAATGGGGAGGAGACATTGTGGTTAAATTTGATTTGTCCAAAGTATATTAGCGGCTCTCTTAAGCATTCATTAAAAGGATTTCTGAGGCAGCTACGTTTCTCTTATCAATGGTGCGACCTGATATATCGTAGCATATGTAGATGTATCTTCTCGATGAACTGCGAGGGAGATATATTTGGGTTCTTCCGATCACATAAGGGAGTCCGGAAAGGCAAACCATTGTCTCCGTCCTGGTTCGTTTTGGCCATGGAAGTTATTAAAAAATGCTCAACTTAGCTATTGAGGAAGGCCTTGTAAAATCTTACGTGTGCAGGAATAGGGTAAAGTCATTGTCTCACCTCTTATTTGCGGATGATGGATCATAATTGCGAATAGGAGGGCCAACTCCATACAGAAGATAAAGATGGTCATTGACAGATTTTGCAAAAGTTCGGGTCAGGTGACCAATGTTCAAAACAGTGCAGTTTTCTTTTATGAGGGCATCTCACGAGCTAGGAGAGAATTGATTTTGTGGCACGCTAGTTTTTCTTCCGGCATTTTCCATATTGTATATCTTGGTGCACCTCTTTTTTTTTGGCGTCCTCATATTACTTAGTTTGATGATCTGATCAGCATGGTGCAGAGTAGAACTGAGGGCTGGCTCAGTAAGCTAATCTCTATTGGCGGAGGAATCACTTTAATTCGGTCAGTCCTAATGTCTATTCTCATTCATACACTTTCTGTGTTACCAGTGCCTAAGGAGATGATCAATAGCATTAACTTAGTTTTTGCCGATTTTTTGTGGCATGCGGGAAGAGATTGCAGAACCCACTAGGTTGTCTGGATGAGTGTGTGTAGGCCAGTGGATCTTGAGGGAATTTTCATTTGCTCGCTTAAGTGGTTGTTGGAGAGCTTCCAGGTCAAACTTCCCTGATGGTTTTGGGATGGTCAATCACTTTGGGTTTGTTTTATCCAAAGAAATTATGCTCTCAAGGTTGGCGGTTGGGAATTTAGAGTTGGTGGATCGGCGGTGTGGCGAGCTATTGCTCCCCTGGAGCATCTCCTTAGAAAAAAGTCTAATGGGTGTTTGCGCAACGTAGTATTTCAATGGGTCTGGCTTTCTCACAATGGGATTTGAGCGACGCGGCCCGTGGTAAAGTAGTAAGGCAGGTGGTGCAAGATCCTGTGTTGTTGGCTTTATGCTCTCAATCTCAATAGCAATAGTTGCCCCTTATTATGGGGGACGAGTGCCTGAAGGATCGTCTAGTATCGCCTGAATAAGCGTGAGGGGTCTTGTTAGACAAAATTTCAAATTTGCATTTTTACCTTCGTTTGTTATCAAATTTATATCCCCTCCTGATTTGTTATCCATTCTACCCTACTTTCACACTTTCGTGGTTTCCGACTACAAAGATGATGAAAATTTTCGTGCTTTGCAACCACGAAGATGACATGTATCTTCTTGTCGCTCGGTCAGCAGCCTACATGGCATCTTCGTATTTTGAAACAACGAAGATGTTTATTATCTTCGCTGTCCTGAACCACGAAATTAGCTCCTGATAAATTCGTTGTTTTAAACCACGAAGTTCTTTAAACTCAGAGGCGAACCAACTCATGCAACCCCGACATGCGCCGCGTCGCCGACATTAATCTTCGCGGCGAGTCAGAAGACCCCCTTTTCGAAAAATCCAGAAAGTCGGGCTACATGACCGGCTCCCTTTCCACCTCCATCTGCCACTTGGACTCACTCACAACCCTCGTCATTGCTGACTGGAAGGGCATCTCCGGCTCTATCCCCACCTGCATCCCTTCCTCCTTACCCACACTACGCATCCTCAACTTGATCGGCAACTCCTTCTCCGGCCCCATCCCCTCCGACATCGGCGCCTTGTCCAAACTCAAAAGTCCTCAACCTCGCTGGCAATCGCCTCACCGTCCCTGGTGCCATACCCTCGTCTCTAACCCAGATGCAGGATCTCCGCCACCTCAGCCTCACCAACAACAAGCTATCCCGCAACATACCCGCAAACCTCGTCAACATACTCGCATGCTGAGCAGAGCGCTACTGGGCCGCAACGACCTCTCCGGTCCGATCCCCACGTCCATTTCCTCCCTGAACCGCCTGGCAGACCTGGAACTTCGCTGTTAGGAACAGCGAAGTTTCAGGATTAAAGAAATTTTTTAAAAACTTCGTGGTTTTAAACAACGAAGTTATGACAAGCTATTTTCGTGGTTCAAGACAGCGAAGATAATAAACATCTTCGTTGTTTCAAAAAACGAATATGCCACGTACCGTCATGCAGGCTGCTGACCTAGCGACAAGAAGATACGTGTCATCTTCGTGGTTGCAAAGCACGGAAATTTTCTTCATCTTCGTAGTTGGAAACCACGAAAATGTGAAAGTAGGGTAGAATGGATAAGAAACGAGGAGAGCAGATAGATTTGATAGCAAATGAAGCTAAAAATGCAAATTTGAAATTTTTTCGTCTTTGTCAGCAGCATCTTTTAGGGCATGGATATCTTCAAATCCGGGCTGGGAGGACATGAACTGGTGGTGGGATGGCTTTATTCTTATAAAGATTTTGGATTTTCTGTGGTGGCTGTTCAGTAATGCGGCGGCTATCAATTCTAGAATTCAAAGCAAAGAGGTGCACCTCGCCTCCTGTTTCAGATGTTGTGGGGGTGGAGGGGTGGAGTCAATTGATAATATCTTCATTTAGGGGTACGTTGCGAGAGAGTTGTGGTCATTTTTTGGAGTAATTTTAGACAAACTGAGGGTTGTGTCGTTATACCAGCTCAGATGGTAGTGGATTTGTAGTGGCCGGATTAGGTCACAGCTAGATTTTGTATCCATCATAGTTGTGGCATGCGAATTCTGGGAAGTATGGAAAGAGCGCGACCAGAGAATGCATGGGGAAGGCGTTTTATCGAGGGGATTATATGGAGGGTGCGTCAATGGTGCGTCTCTTTAATGCATCTTTGTAAGCTAGTCAGGTCGCCTTCCGAAGGGGATGAGTTATCACATTTGGGGCTGAGGATTCTAATTGTCCGGCTAGTTATTCCAAGGGTGCGCTAGACTATTTGGGAGCTTGGTGGAGGTCTAATGTTGATGGTTCCATCTCTGGAGCAGGAAGCTCGGGCGCAGGAATCGTAAGGGATACCTCAGGGGTCCCGTGGGTCTAGTTCTCAGTGAGTGCTTCAAGTGGAATAGGATAAAGGGTTAGAATTATCAAAAATTCAGTTGGAGTCAAAGGTGCTTGAGGATACTGTTCTTGGGAAGGGGGTTTATCCTTGGGAATACGCGTACGTGTTGAGATCTAGTCGAGCAATTCTGGACGGAGCGAGGTTGCTGCATTTTTTTGCAAGGCAAATCTGGTGGCAGATGCTCAGGTGCGTGAAGCCTGCTCCTTCAGATCAAAATTTCAAAAGGGGCATTAGTGTCTGGCGCCAAAGTGGAGTAGTACACTAATAAATTGTCATGCCTAGTAGTATATATGCAACCCTAAACCTAGGATCCTTGTTGCGCACCAAAGGGGTAAAATCACTATTGATCGTGTTCTTCCGTTAGGATTCATATAGAACGTATTTGTACGAGTATGGATGTTGGCTTCTTGAACAGATTTTTACGTGCTAGACATGCTGAAAGACCAATTCCTAGAACATCAACCTGTCATTCTTAGTCACCTCATCATGGCTTTTGAAAAAACTAAGATTGATGTTCTTGAAAGAACGATAACCATGAAGTTTGGTAATGAGGTGGAATACATGAGTATATTTGATCCCCTCAAATAGTAAATGTACTCACTGGACCTGGAGAGGAAGGAGCTAAAGGGGACTTGGACTGAGCCACCTGATCTAACAATGATCCTCTCAAGTAAGAATGAATAAGTTGCACATGAGCCTTATAAATCTAATATATTTTATATGTACAGGCAGAACTTATTCAAAAGCCATGCACCAGAACGGTTAAGTCAAAGCTGACACTAGCTGGCATGGTGAGCACCAAGCTTAATCAACAGAGCCGCTTGATGAAGGAGGATTGCAAAGCAGCCATTTAATCAGAAAAGAAAGAAGGAAAACCTTGGGAAGTTCAAAAACTGTCTAAAGGTAAAGCAAGTAATAACAACGTGAAGTCCAATAGTAATCTGTACAAAAATTATAGATCTTGTAGTCACAAAGGCAAGGAAAAAGGAAAGAAAGTAACCCGTGAGTTCGCGAATTTCCAGAAGAGCAGGCCACCATGACCTAAGCATGAGGTATCATCAAGCATAAAACATAAAAGTAGAGTGGTTGTCGAGAGGCAACTCAATTTTTAGTTTACACACTTATATTTGCTTTTATTTTATTACATTAGTTAGTTAGTTTTCTGAGTTTTCTTAAATTAGTCTAACCCAATAAGAATGTCAAGTCCAAATGTGGTGTTGTGTAGATAATTTATAATGTAGGATAGGTAGCCAGGAAAAAGGCAGGGAGGCGTCGTGCATGTGACCAAACAGGTCAACGCACGGCCATGGAATTAATGCCCGTGTAGAAGACGAAGAGCCTTGTGTGCGCACGCATGCTCGACGCGCACGCGGCTGCAGATTTGGGTTTAAATTGTCAGTCACGCATTAAACTCAAATTGACCAGCAAAAAGACAAAATTGTAAGCGAGCACACGATAGCGGAGAACCCACCACATGCGAGCTGTTGAACGGCAACCATAGTATCGCTCGCCGCAGACTACCTTATTATACTCTCCTCACTTCATGCATCTAGTCGCCACTTGTAGAAGGTAACTAAAGCCACCCATGCAGCCGTTGACAATCGATTCAAAGAGCCTTAGTTTGCAGTTGTCGGTTACAAACACCATGCGTGAGATACTGCTTAGGAGATAGATTTCATATGCATTCCTCTACTCAAACCAAATGGCACCAAAAGAGTTAATTGTGGAGTAGTACACTAATAAATTGCAAAAAGTGCCCGAAAGCCCAAGCCTCTTTGGGGAGAGACGGTTCTTGATCGAATCTTGACTTGTAGAGTGAGTTAAAGAGTTTTTTTTTTTTTTTTTTGGAAAAGGGTTGCTTGAAATAGAAGGATGAATGTACAGGAAGGAATAATCAGTTCCGAAGAAAAGAGACCAAACAGACAGAGGAAAGGAAATAACAAAGACTGCCAAAGTTATAGTCTATACTAGACTAAACAAGTAAGTGACCTAAATGAATACTTGTTGCCCAAGAAGAATTGAAGCTGAAAATAAGCTCATTCCAAGATTTCCATATGTGATATGCACAGGCTGCTACAAAGAGGAAGCTGATTGTCCTGAGCTCTAGAGACGGAAAATTAGAGCTAGATGACCAATGAATGAGGGAGTCCCATGAGTTGAGCTGGAAATGATGAGGGAAACGGCACATGGAAAGGGCTTCCATGAATAGGCCAGAGGTGGCCGAACAGTTGAAGAAGAGGTGATCCGCGGATTCTGGCTCTGAATCACATAATTGACATAGTTGATTGGTGATCAAACCAAGACGATGAAGCCTAGCTTTGGTGGCCAATCTCCCATGGCAGGCTTGCCATAGAAGGAAGCTATGCTTGGGGTGATTAAGGTTGTTCCAGACAAGCTTAAACCAAGGAGGCTTTGGGGAGGGGGGAATAAGGAAATTATGCACTGAGCGGGATGTAAAAGGATCGCCAGGAATAAGCCAAGAACCACTGATATGATCATAACACTGGAGGGCTAGACTTCTCATCTTTAAGAGCTGCCTGATTGGCCAGGGGGGGGAGGGTCTAATAGGAATCTGCCACCAGGAGTTACCTCTGATAAAGTAAGCATGAATCTAGCTGATCCAAGCTGAATCTTTGTGCTGAACAATGTCCCAAGTTTGAGAGAGATAGATGGAAGAGTTTATGATATCAGCCTTCTTAATACCGAGCCCTCCCTGCTGATAGGAGTGTAACGGTTCAAATCGGTTCGATTTTTCTTAAAAAATTGAACCAAACCGCTATTCATCGGTTCCAAATTTTTTGAACCGAATTGAACCAGGCAGTTTGAAAAACTGAACTGAATCAAACTGACCGGTTCGGTTTGATTCCGGTTCGGTTCGGTCATAAAAAAAGTTTAAAATCCTAAATTTAATAACCTGTTTAAACAAGCATACAACCAAATAATACACAAAAAAACATAATAATCTGATTGATTACATTTCACTATTAAATTACATAATTTGAATAAAACAAACCCATCAAATATGATGTTGTCTTCACAAGAATCAATAGCCTTTTTTCCTCCTTCAACATGATCAGGCCCGCAGAAGTCGTTGTTCTTGTTTCCGTTGAGGACGCTCTTGAGGTCGACCCGGTTGTCTTCGATGCGCCAGATGCAGAGAAAGTCACTGGAGGTGGCGAGGAGATTGGGCTTCTCGCACTCCTTGTCGGGTATGAAGATGGTCTTGGTGGGAGGGTAGGGGTGCTCGAAGGCGATATTGAAGAAGGATCGGATGTCACCTGTGGAGTCATCGAACTGAACAATCTCGACGCTATTAGGGTACTGCTCACGGAGACTGGCGATAGAGAGTCGGTACTTCTTGTCGCGGCGGACGCTCCAGTTCATAGCGTAGATGTGCCATGGGGCTTCTTACGTATAAATTTCAGACCGCTTCTGCTGCTTGTCAGACCCCTCTACCGCCGCATCGTTTTTCGTCCCCATTTCAATCCGAGTAGGAGAGACTGAAAAGTGCTAGAATATGGAGAAAGTCGCGTGGCTGTGGAGACGAAGACACTAGGGTTTCTACTTGATTGGGCTTTTGGTGGGATTGGGCTGGGTGGGGAGATGTAAATATGGTTCGGTTCGGTTCGATTAGATTTAAATCTGAAAATTTCAAACCAAACCGAACTGACCGGTTTATTTTAAATTCAAACCGTGACTGCTTAGTTGAGCAATAAAATCGAACCAAATTAATCGATTCGATTTGGTTCAGTTCAATATTTCGGTTTCACGGTTTCACCTTTCACCCCTACCTGCTGAGGTGGGAGGCAAGATGTATCCCATTTAATGGGAGTTTTTGAGACTCCCTGCCAGAGAAATCTTTTGCAGATTGTATCAATGCCCTTGAGCACTTTCTTAGGGATACCAAACACTCTGAACCAGTAGGATTGCATAGAATTCAATACAGACTTGATCAGAACTGTCCTGGCTGCATAAGAGAGAAACTTGTTGCTCGAGGAGTTGATTTTGGAAGAAAGAGCATCCAATAAAGTAGCACAATCTCTGTATGTGATGCTTTTACAATCTAGAGGAATACCTAGGTATTTGATGGGGAGAGATCCTCTAGAAAACCCAACATGATGAGCAATGATACCTGCCGAGGTCGCTGGAGTACCACCGATAAAGATCTTAGACTTATCATGATTTACAAACAAGCCGGAGACATTAGAGAAATCCCCCAGGCTCTGCTTCATCAAGACAATGGACTGGACACTCCCGTGACAAAGGAGGAAGAGGTCATCCGCATACATTAGGTGGTTGAGGTTGATTCTGGCACACTTCGGGTGAAATTTGAAGTTGGGGTTGGAGCTCAGCCTTCTCAGGTTCCTCCACAGAATTTCCATAACAAGAGGGAAGAGCAAGGGGGAGAGAGGGCAACCCTGCCTCAGACCTTGCTGGCCTTGAAAATAGCCTTGCGGGTTACCATTTAACAGGATGGAGAAGAAGGGGTTTTGGATGCAGCTCTCAATCCAATTAATGAGTTGAGCAGGAAAACCATAGTATTGAAGAGCGGCAGAGAGGAATCTCCAGTTAACAGAGTCAAAAGCTTTTTTTAGATCTATCTTGATACAACATCTGGGGGAGAGTCTTTTCCTGGAGTAGCCATTAACAAGGGACTGAGCTAGAAGGATGTTGTGGATAATATTCCGACCTTTGATGAAGGCGCTTTGCTCATTACCAACCAGCTTGGTTGCACAGCCATGAAGTCTTTTTGCCAGGATGCTAGAGATTGCTTTGTATAGGATGTTGCAAAGAGCAATAGGCCTGAAATCATGAGGGGAGGATGGGTGGTCAGATTTTGGAACCAGAACAAGAAGAGTAGAATTAATAGACCTGGGCATTTTTGCATTCCTGAAAAAGGTTCTGATAGCAGTGCAGACATCTGCCCCTATAATACTCCAGCAAGATTTGAAGAATTTGCCATTAAAACCATCAATACCCGGACTTTTTGTGTCACCCATGTCAAAAAAAGAGGCTTTGATTTCATCATCAGAAGGGAGGGCGCAGAGTAGGCTTGTGTCTTCAGCCGAGAGCTTGGAACCAGGGATCTCAGTGAGGACTGGGGACTCAGAGCTGGCTGGATAACTCAGAATAGTTTGGAAGTGGTTGAGCAGGATGTTCTTGATAGCCTCAGGGTTCTCTGTCCAGTTCCCTCCATTGTCTTTTATTCTACTGGTTTTGTTGAGGAAGGACCTTTTCCTCAGAGAGGACATACTACGGGATGGTCTCTCATTTTCGACTTTAGTTTCCACAAAGATCCCCATACCACAATGAAGCTCCTAGCCACATATGCGTCTATGTTATTAAAGAGAGGACTTCACACATGAAGTTTACAGTGGGAGACATAACAGTTACTCTTTCCCTATATCAGATCAGGGAGATGTTTCCCTAGCCTATAGGTGACAAGCGTATTTTTGACCCTATATAAATGTCAATGAAAATTTCAGGGATCACTGCAGTCAAATTAAATCGGTAAGTACCGAGTCGAATCAAGAGGAGCACATGGCTTTCTAGGCGCTAGTAACCTAATTAATATCTATTTAATTGTAGACAAATGAGTGGAAGTTGTTTTAAACTAATTAAATAAGAACTAAAACTGAAAGTAACGACACAGAGGTAGAATCGAACAGAGAAGATAAGCATCGTGAGATCTACTTCACCTAGGTTGCGTGCAAAACTAATCATGTCATTCAGGAATAAATTAATCATCAAAATCATGTAATTTCAATAATACGGCGTATCACTCAATAATTTACATGCGAGTCCGACTTATGGGTAGGGGTGAGCAAAATCCGGTCCGGACCGGAAAATGACCCGGAACCGGACCGGAATGGACCGAACCGGACCGGACCGAAGGATTCCGGTCCGGTCTTCGGTTCATCCATTTTTAGGATTCCGGTTCCGGTTCCGGTCCGATCCAAACCCGGAAAATTCCGGTCCGGACCGGAATGGACCGGTTTGGTAATTTTTTAATAAAAAAAATTATTTTTATTAAAATACTGAAATATATCTTATTTAATACATAAATAAAA
This sequence comes from Kalanchoe fedtschenkoi, assembly GCA_002312845.1. Classification (NCBI taxonomy): domain Eukaryota; kingdom Viridiplantae; phylum Streptophyta; class Magnoliopsida; order Saxifragales; family Crassulaceae; genus Kalanchoe; species Kalanchoe fedtschenkoi. The sequence continues at coordinate 150,163 of NQLW01000072.1, forward strand.
TTACTTTTAATTCACATTTTTATTAAAATTTAATTAATTTTTATGATTCCGGTCCAAACCGGTCCGGTCCGGTCCAAACCCGGAATTTTCCGGTCCGGTCCGGTCCAGACCGATTCAAATCCGGTCCGGTCTTCGGTCCTTACCTTTTCTTGATTCCGGTTCCGGTCCAAACCGGTTCCGGTCCGGTCCGGTCCGGTTTTGGACCGGTGCTCACCCCTACTTATGGGTGTTCCTTCGCAGTAAATTATTGACTACAATTGATTTCGTACTGTGTTGTTTCCCGATTCTGGTTTTCGTAGCTCACAAATACTAGTCAAAGGGTGATACACTAATATTTCATAAACATGCAGCAGGATAAATAAACTACTCAATATTCCTAGGCCAACTCCCGATTCTGGTCTTCGGTTGACTAGGGCCATCGACTACAACTAAGTGAAATATCCAAACCAACCCGATTCTGGTCTTCGTGGGATGGAATATCTTAGCCTAGAGGGTAATAGATTTAATCATAAACAAAGTTCTTAAAGCATGCATATTTAAACTCTGAGTAATTATGCATGACAATATTAAGGCGTCCCTAAAATAATGAACAAACGCAATAACATTCAAAGAAGCACTAGCAACATGGATGAAAAATATTCTTAATTAATAAACATGAAAAGTTGAATTTACACACAACCTAGGATCTGTAGGATCCTAGAACAGAGACGACTACTCACTACGCATAATTGAAATAACAATCATAAAATAATTATGAAAGTAAAACAAGAATGGTAGAAGAAAGTTTAGTCTCTTGAAGCTCCAACTTTGAACGGAATTCGTCCCTCTGGCCCTTCTGGCAGAAAGATGTGGTGTGGTGTCAGGCTTGTTAAGATTTGAGCCATAGACTTATATTTATATGTGATATGTCACCTTAGGCTGTTCTCTGTAGGAATTCTATTGCCAAAAGGGGTACTCAAGAAGACTTGGAAGCTGCCTTTTCTGCACCCGCCACGCGTCGTCACGGTATGGATCGAGTTTCCAACACAGGGTGCACGGTCTGGATCGTGCACCGACATTCAGCACGGTCTGGATCGAGCGCCGACATGTGACACGGTCTAGATCGTGCTTGTTTGTGAAGCACGGTTTGGATCGAGTTTTTATTCTGCATATTTACAAAGTTATCCCTGAACTTCTTCTTTTGACAATTTGACCTCTGAACTTAGCTTTTTGTCCGATTTTAACCCAGCTTGCATTGTTTTCATCTTTTTCCTCTTCCAAAGTCAATATTCTTCATATTTAACTTACAACAGACAAAATCAACTATAAATTACTCATAATCGCTCAGAAACGACTCAAATATCTTAAGTATAAGTACCTAAAATAGGGTATATTATTGCCCTATCAACAGGCGATGCAATGAGGATAGAGAATTTACCTATCAGTGAGTTGGATGAATTTTAGAGAGAGGTTGGTACTGATCTGACATATCAGACCCAGTTAGACTCCAACCACGTACTTGAAGGACTCTGCCCTCTTTTACTTTCAGAAGGTGACATGAGGTACAATTCTAGCCTGAGACAAAGAGGGAAACAAAATCCAGTATATAGATGCTCATCCTCTTGTGTTGTAGCCAATCTAGAGCACCTTATTTCGCCCACTATATATTCCTGCGTTTTGAGATCATTCAGGGTAAACTCGGACCTATAGTATAAGGAGGTGCAATTACTCACATCCTACAGAGTGTTAGACCACTACCTATGTCACCAGAGGAAGACCGCGAGATGCTTCCTCTAGCTTATTTGAACCATACATTATTTAAAAGGATGAGACCGATTAGAGTCTCAAGAGTTAGCTAGTTCTTCATCAGGAGTTACCAGCACCACAGCCATTCGGGGAGATCCAAAGCTCAATCTACTACACCATCAGCTTTAACTAGAAGAGCTCAAGTTATTGCGTGGCCATAAGGAGCTCCATGATAGATGGAGGCAATAGATTTAGTGCAGAGCTACATGAGGAATCCACTAGAGAGGCATGGCACTTAGTTGAAAGAGGTGGTGTCCTTGATGCAGACTATAAAAGAGGAGCAGACGAGCACCCATGAGTTGTTGAGGCGAGTGCTAGATGCCCTAGAGAGAAGCCAACTAATGCACCACCTGCCTCTTCTACATATGACTACAAACAATTGCATGCATGATCATATATTGTGTCTCTAAATACTTTAACTTGATGATTGCCATGTTTTGGATTAAAATAATCTTTCTTTTAGTTTTATTATGATCATCCATTAATATTAAAGTTTTTTGCATTTGTAATACTACGATACGTCATAGTGCGGGGTCTCTACAGGAAGCGTATCAACTTTTTGAGATTTAATAGGCAGCTCGAGCAAGTATAATTTGTCGTGCACGCGCCTTAATTATTGAAACTAAAGGGAGTTATCTAGTCAATCCACATGCAAGAAGGAAGACACATGCGTGCTACCTGATCAATCAGCACGCGAATTGAGGGACAAGTATAGCCAGACTGTGATTTTGAATTCTTTTTTTCCCTACTTATTTTTCTTAACTATGATATATGCTTATGAACTATGAGAAACTAGTTGATTTTAGTGTGGAGTAGATAAATCATCACCTAGTGTTTAATAGAGTCAATTTTAGTATTAATATAGTCTTGAGTCTTTTCATAATTTTTATATTTTTTTCTTTAAGTCAAAATCTCACAAAATGATATAATCTAAAAAAATTTCAAAAAGTTTGAGTTTTGCTACATGTTTACCATTCATTAAAAAGATTTGATTTCATACATATTCTAACAAATTTTTATAATTTAGTAAAATGACTTGGTTTGAAACTTTGAAGAGCTTCGATATGCCTTGTTAGATTATGTTGATGCTTAGATTGAGGTTATCTCTAATTATTTAATTCTTGTATGACTTGGATTGAGTATAGTCTATGAGTTAACATCTTTAAAATATTTTTCAAAATTGTTTGATATAAGTGACTTATCTTCTCTTGAACACATGTCATTATAAAAAAACACATCTCGGCCTAGTAGCTAATAAAAAAAGAGAGAGAAAAGTTTCAAAAAGAAACTTAAAAAAACTAGAAAAGAAGAAAAATAAAGCCATGTTTGATAAAGTTGTGGGTGAAGCTTGTATTTTCAAAAAACTATGAAGTTTAAACTGTCAAGCTCCTTTGAATATGAGCTTGTGTCTTAAGCCACCAGCTAATATTCCACTAACGTGGAGCAAAATCACGGTTTGAGTATCCACCTACTCCCGATTTTTCGATGAGTAGGCAGTATATTTTGTGCACAACTAGTAAGACATGCTTATCCCTTACTTGTTCGTATCTTTGACAGTTATTAATTATTTTTCTAAAGAGTGGATACATGTGAAGACAGAAACGTACATAAAAGCTCAATAAGGTTGATTGCCAATGACTTTGCTTTTATCGTAATTGTTTGTTAGATGTTGTATGTGAGTTAAAATGCTGGTTTGGATAGTAGAAGGGTAGCAAGATAAATATACATTAAAACTGAGTTACACATGTTGGGGTACATTGCTGTGATGTCTTGAGTTGTATTTCTTGCGCAAGTATGATTAAGAGTTGGTGTGGGGTATTTGATTAGATAAAATTATTCAGCCTATTTTATATTTCAGTTACTTAATTCTTGACCATTATTAAGTGTTATTTAATTGAGTTATCTAGTTCTGTGTTCTAGACTTATTTAAGGTCTTATTGTGAAACATGATAAAAATGGTAGCTTTAGTGCAGAATTCGAACAAGATCATAAAAATTGGACAGACGTAAGGTTCTGTCAAGTATTAAACAAGTTGTGCGCTGGGACATCACCGTGCGCGGCTTACGTGGAAAAAGACAGGTACATGTCACATTCAGAAGGAAGAAGAAGTTGAAATCATTAGTTGGCCACACATAAGAGCCGAGCGCGAAGGACTTTAGTGACACGTGTGGACGACATGCATTGTTTCTAAATTCATAGATAAACAACCTTTCAACTTGTGAGGGATGTAAATTTCACAGCAGATATCTGAGATTTGCGATTCAAATGGCTATAAAAAGAATCAAAGATTATCTACAATTTTATGAGGGGTCAGTGCTTAACTTATAACGGATTCTTTCCAGCTGGACAGTAAAGGTCGGTGAACAAGAAGCTTTCTCTGTCGATTTAAAATTAGATTTTAATTTTTATCAGTGTTTGAAGTCCGTTCTTAGTCATTTTTCCAATAAATATATATCAGATTCACATAGAATAACATAGCTTAAGTTGTACGTAACTCGCACCTATATAATGAGGTGTTTACCTCTACATTCAAATGTGCATGCCTTAAGGTGCTTCAAAGGCGTGTGCTTGAACAGTGTGTTCTTGCAGTCCTTAGACCGACTACTTCAAGAGAATAGTGGAGATAGCAAGAGATCTCATCTTAGAATGTTCAGAGTTATTTTGTAAAATTTACTTTTATTTAATTTATTATGTCTCTATGGCCGTTTGTTACTAAGTCCCTTATCGTTGTTGTGAGATATGTAAACTTCACAAATTTATGTTATGTTTATTGTGCTTCAACTGGATGATTGTTTTATTGCATGATAACTTTAATGAATGAATGCTTTGTTTCATGACTTCTTACCGCTGATCTAGTGTTGAAGACTTGGGCCAATAATACCAACTATTCGAGTAGTAAATAAGCGGATGCTTTTGTCTATTTAAAGGCAAACATACTCTAGGTTTGTGTGAGCTAAATAACCTAGATTGAACTTTCTACCACAGTAGCTAAACTGTATGTCTTTTACTAAGCTGACAACCTAGTTAATGCATGTTAGACATATATGATTCATATCATTGGCTAAAGGGTATAATGAATGTTGAGTAGAAGCAATTGTTTGTACTCACTCTCATTGCCATGGTTGATAGGTGATATTTTTTTGAGTTCAGTTTATTATAAGAATTTTATCATTCGAATTGATGATTAACACATTCACAAGTAAATTCACCTGAGCTACATGTTTGAGTATTGATTCCTCAGTTTAATGTGCAGGTTGAGTGGTTGAATATATCATTCAACCCTACAAAAACCCCAAAATTTTTAAGTCTTTTTACTTTTAGTTAAGTTTGGTACGAAACTACAAGAACTTAGTCCATGTGGATCGACTATGTAATTACTAATAGTTAATGATCTAAGTAATTATAAATTTATTTGTATAAATGCTAAAAATAAGTGGTGTTTGTCAGAACTTCGGCAAGGCTACTGATTTGTAATTACTCGGTTGAGATGCTAGGTATGGTAGTGGCAATCGAAAGGGGGCGTAACGGACATAGATGTGATGACCAATAAAGGAATATCTTAGGGAACTGCGATGAAAATTTAAGCTTGAGGTAGAAAGATGCGCTGTCGCATGCCTAGGGTGTTACAAAATATAAGAACATAGCCATGCACTCAGATGTTTTAGTCTCCATGTGGTTCAAGTTCATTAAACAGCTGCACGATGATTGGTCAAAGTGCGTGCGTAGTTAGATGTCTTCTACGCTCAACACAATGTCTTGCATCATTACGTTTATACACGACCTTACCTGAACTTTACATGATTAAAAAATATTAAACTAACTAAGAAAAGTAAAACTCAGAAAATAACTAAACTAAATTAGCATAAATAAGGAAAAAGAAAATAATGCAAATAAACTCGAGTTGACTCCAGAAAATAAAAATGTTGTTTACGTCATTATCTCATTACTAAACTTATGCTTACAAGATTTGAAATTTTCAATTGAACATTTACAAACTTAGAAGTGACTACCTTGTTATTGCCATTAAGCTTACAAGATTTGAAAGTGCGATATGAGTCGAAAGTACTCATTACCTTGTCATAAATTATGTGTCACTCCTTATTGAGATATTTCTTGAATGTCGGGGGAGGATTCTTATTGTTTGAACTTGCTGACGCATGGACATTCCGTGTTTTCACATAGCTCCTTCATCAGGCGCGCTCTGAGTTTTTCTTTGTGGAATCCATGCCGACCATTCTTGTAAGTACTTCTTTTTGGTGCTCTGGTAGTTTCTTCAATTTGTTAACCTGCACAAGTGATGAAAATAACTTAGCACACTCAGACATAAGCAATGAATTATCAAGTTTACCTATTAAAATTATATCCATTGGCGATGGGTCTGCTTTAGATTCTTCGAGTGTATCCTTCTCAAGTTTCTTGAATCGCTCTCGGACTATGTGATCTTCCATATCAATAGAACTCATACATTCATCTCTTAGCTTGTGCTTTAAAGAATCAAAGAAATAGATTGTGTGTCAATTCATCACCAAACGTCATAGATAATGTATCTTTAGATACCTCTATCTTGGTCACTACAATCTTCATGAATGAGCGTCCAAAAATGACGAGCTAAGCTTTGAGAGAGTCATCTACCTATATCTTTAGCACATTGAAATTCGTGAGAAAAATTAAACTCTCCACCTGCACTACGACATCCTCAATGATCCCTAACTAGGAAATATAAGAACAATCAGCTAGTGTAATAGTGGCATTATCATGCTTTAAAGGTCTGAGATTAAAGGGGCATACAAATAACATGTGGCATCACATTAATAATATCTCCCAACTATAACATACATATATTAAAAGGCGTCTTACCTATAATGCAATGCACAGTTATTATACCTGGATCCTTGCACTTTGGTGGTAACGTGTCCTTGAGTGTAGCCAACACTTTGGTATTCATACTTACTTTCTCATTTCCTAGTAGCATGTGTCATTTATTGTATAACTCTTTCAAGCATTTAGCATACTTTGGAACTGGTTGATCGCCTCGATCAATGGAATGTTAAGTTCAATTTTACGAATCAAATTCCACACCTCTCCACTGTTCACTACCTTTTTTGGGTTCTAACTTGAGATCAAAAAGGGAGAATATGTTTCAAATAATTTTCTGAATAATTTATGTCGCATCTAACCTGTGTTTGACTGCTAGAATTGATAGAGGTAAATGGTCGTGCACAAGACTTTTAACCGAGCCAACGTCTGAGTTCTCTTCTACATGCGGGCTTGAATTAAATTCTGGAATTTTTGTTACCACATGCTTGGGTAGTTTCCCTTCTGTGCACGGGCTTTTACTTGAATCCTAACTAAAAATGATAGATTCATCATTTTTGGCGCTTTAACTTAATACTAAAAAATACGCATTACCAGCCACGATATTGGCAAAAAACCTGTCAGAAATTTCCATTTTGGTAATATTTTGGTCATTTTTCCAGCCAACATGAGCACGGCTAGAAATGCATAGGTTTGTGGTGGTTTTAGGCCACAATTTTTGGATGTGTTTTGGCTAATTTCAAGCCTCTATTACCATAGTTATCATGTCGTTACGGCGAGTTACAGTGTTAGACAACCGTCAGGACGACTAGTCGTTATGGCGGAAGACTAGTCGTCCTACGTCGTTAAGTCATTCATTATTAATATTTAGCATATGTATGGTTAGTTTTAATAATTTAATACAAAAAAATTATAGCTTAGTTATTTAAACTCGATTAACATTTAAAGTAATTAGGGTCAAATTGTAATAATTTGGAAGTGAATTGTAATATTTTAAGTAGTTAAAGTCAATCATTACAATATTTTATAAACTTTTCAATTATATGTTTTAATACTTTAAGGGCCATGTAATAAACAAAATTTTCTCTTTCTCTTCCATTGAGCAAAAACCTACTTCCGCGGCCACAGTGTTCCGTTATCTCCAGATCGGAGAACATCTTCAGTTTCAGGATCCCCCGATTGATTTTGGACACTGAGAAATCTGATATGATAGCGGAATAAACTCAATTTTTTAAAAAATTGGTCAAATTGGGTGACGACTGACAGAAACTCTCGGCGTTCGATGACTGGCTGTCCAAAAAATGATGGGATTACAACGCGACGCCTTGGCGATGACTTTCCAACAACTTGATAACCATATATATTACCGGGTAGTTGTTCCTACCACTATTTGATCATATTTGCGGCTAAACATTTTTGGCCGGACCTTTGCGATAATGTTTTAGCCACTTTACAACCTTTCGTTTTTCCAGCCACTTTGCGGTTATTCTCTGCCCACTTTTATTAAAAAAATAAAAAAACATATATTTAAAACAAAAAAAAATGCAGTTTCAATGTAGAGCCAACTCGAATGATGTAAGATGTCAATGCGATGGATGCCTTCGTTGAATGATGTTAGATTTCCACAATGGCTGGAAAAGGAGTGCAACTTTAGATAAACAATGGCGGTGAATGGTCTCTCAAAGTCAATTCCTTAGTTTGCTATGGGTTTTGGGTTAAAATCTGGTCATATTTCGTTATTTGATTATAAAGAATTAAGTCTTTGTCTCCAAATCTCTATGTTATTCTATGTCATTGTCAGATCACACTCTCAGAAAGTCCAAGCTAGTAACTATAAGGGATAAACACATCAACTTAGAAACTGAGAATAAGTTCCTCATAGTCAAACCTTAAAATATGTCTAGGCTCAAACTCAAGGCACATAACAACCTCAACTATAAACTTAAATAACTATCATCCTACAATATTTATCGTATAAGTTACACTGTACATTTCCAGCCGTTGTGAACCTCTAACAGTAAAACTTCATAAACTTTCTAATATTATGGCCGGAGGTGTATAGGGGGCACATCAAATTGTTGTTAGGCATCAAAGCTGAAAATTATGAGTTCAACTTTAAATAAAAGATGGCGGTGAATGTTGACCCCAATTCAGTGTCCGAGTTTTTTTATATGAATCATGTTGAAGATGGTCATTTTTTAGTGTTTGATCATGAGGAACCAAAAGTCAGTGTTTTAGTCAAAGTTTAGTCCTGTAGTTGTGTGATCAAAATCTCCTTATAATTCAAACTCACACCTACATGGACCAGAAACATCAGTGTATAAATAAAAGCTTAGCTCTTCATGGTCAAAGAATTAAACTATGACTATCTTTGAACTTGATACACATAACACATCCAATAATAAACCTAGGTAACCACTAACCGCCATTTATATCATATATGTAAAATTCCACATTTTCCGCCATTTATATCATATACCTTAAACTCCCAAAAAAATACTCTCATCGGACGCCATGGGGGAGCAGGGAATTTAGCAGAAGAAGCGGTTGGGAAGGCTGGAGTGGAGGGGAAATCCGGAGAACTATAAGTTATGTCGGGACCTCGCTCCTAGAGGCCTCACCGGGGGCCGAGGTGACTCATCGCTACACCAAAATTATCCTTAACCCTAAGTATTCCCTAATACCAAAAATCATCCTTAGCCGAATAACCTAAAGAATTGGCCAAGGCGACCACCAATTTGCGACCAGTTTCAGCCACATGTTTTACGTTTGACCAGTTTGTGTGGGCTTTTTTAGTTTTTAAAAAAAAATTCCAATTGTGGCAGGAATATTGCCAAATATTCTGGCCATTTTTCAGCCACTAAATATTTGGCAAGAAACCATACATTTTCAATAGTGACTTCTTACAGTTGTGTCCAACTCCTTAGGGTTATGGAACTAATATTGCAGCTTTGATTTTTCTCAATCTGAGATGGAAGTTGGCCTTGTGTCCTTTTATTCTCGGCACCTCGATGGCCAATTGTATAAGTTGCCACTCAAGATTCGCAATGGACAACTCACACTTCTTCTCATAGTCCTTAATAACCACTTATAGCTTATCAAACCTAGCAGTAAAAACTTGATCATTAGCGGAACAAGTCTGGTGCTAAGGTTCTTATAGCCTAGGTCTTGGGGCTGCAGGTAGCCTGTTGTTTTCCTAAATCATACTAGGGTGGTTTTGAAGCCCTAAAAGGTAAAAGTTGGGTATTGTGCCACCCCGCGACTCACCTGAATTGTACCCTACAATAGCCATCACTTCTTTGGTTTCTCTCATTGGATCCTGCCATGAAGGACATACTTTTGTAATGTGTTTAATAAATATGCATACCTCGCACTACTTAACGGTCATGGAATCCATTCACTTCATAATCTCTTATAACATAGCCTTATATTAAGATTGTCTCAAAGGACGAGTCTGCTAGTGGTGTTGGTTTCGAGGTATCAACCTCGTGTACTTCGTGAGTCTAATTTTATGAATTGAACAAATGGACGTCCTTGGCAATCTCCTAAAAAAGTATACACACCTCATGTAGATACTTGTTTTGAATTGAACCACTAGTCATGACATCCAAAATCCTTCGCACTTGCATCAGCATGCCCTCAATGAAGCACTCAATCAGAGTCTACTCAGCATACCCATGATTCTGACACTCAGTAAGTAGTCTAGTAAAACCATACACCATATCATCTGGAAGCTTCATAATACCACCTATCGCCTTCCTGATTTGAGTGGCTTTGGTAGTTGGAAAGTACTTAGCAGGAAACTTTTCTTGCATCAAGTTCGATGTTGTGATAGTACCTGCAAGCATATACAAAAACCACTCTTTATCATAGTTAATAAGGGAAAAAGGGAATGTCATTAATTTGTATCATTATATGTGTGCTTCATCCAGTCTCATAGTGGTGCAAACCTTGTTAAACCCTCTCAGATGCCTTTGAGCATCCTCTCACAATGTTTCTTGAAATTATACAAGTTAGTGTATAACACCAGCTTCCTCTAATTTTGAAGTTACCAGCATTTGCATTCATTGAGCTTAATGAATAATGATGGGTCTTATAATGTAGGAGTTACAAGCTCTCTCAATGTTCTCCTTCTTGGTGGCGCTCAAGCCGCCATCTCTACTTCCTGTCTTGCTTCCCGCTCCTCTACGCGTTTTTGATGAAATACCCTTCAGAAAATCTCTTACCTAAACACTACATTCATACACTGGGTAGATTGGTAAAACATTCACACAGTTAAACGTAGGCATCACTAATAATCTAATTTTTTCAAAAAAATAATGAATGCAAAAAAACATAGGTTATTAAGCTATGTTGTAAAATAAGCATTCATTATAAGAAATCTTAATAAATCCACATTAAAAATATGAACTTCACTAAAGAAAATAATCTCACAAACATTAAATTAACAAGTTCATTAATCCAAACTGTACAAGGAAATTTAACCACGCATGACCATGCAAAAAGACAATTTGAGAAAAGAAAGTACTATCCTTTCAAACCTAACTTGATTCTACACTTTGATAGCCTCCCTTGCCGATGTCCACTTGCTTTTGAAGAGTAACTTTGATGAGAAATTTGGACCCTTATTATAATAGTTGATAGTAAGACGATGTGAATCTGATGTGTTGAGAGTAAGAGAAACCCTGTATATATATTGTGATTTCAAGTCCTATGGTATGCAGAACTTATGATTTCTCTCTTTGAAAGCTCTTATATTTTTTTTAAAGATAATCTAGTAAAAATCTCAGAGAAAATCTTAAAGGAATCAGACTTGTATCTATTGGAAACCGGAAAATCAAAATTGAGTCGGAAAAAGGAAAGTGTAGTTGCACTCGAACATTGACGGCCCTGGTTGTAAAAATTCATCAACTTTGAATCCTCTTAAGAAATTGTAGATCTATCGTTCTTCTTTTCAAAGCATTTAAAATTTTTGAAATTAAAATTCTGATGTGGAAGTTAGGACTTTTGAAAGTTGCAAAGTCAGGTTGTCTCAATTTTAGAAAACTTTAACGCGTCACGGGCATGGTTATCATGGCGACGCCAAATCATCTTTTAGTCGTCAACTTGGTGTATCAGCGCTTTTCCAACCATAATTGCTAAAAATCTGTGAAGGAAGGTGCGGTGGCCGCCTTCACTGATGATGGAGATTTAGGATTTCATTGGACAATTTATTAAGTGTTAAATCAAGTTTTAATTTATTAATTTACACACCTCTAGTATTAAAATGTATAAATATATCCCCCAGATGTTTGAACTAATGATAAATTAATCCTTTAAGCAGCAATGTGAATAAAAATCATGTACGAAATAAACTTAATTCTATTATTTAGTTTCTTAAGATTACCTTATTTGCCATGAAATGACTAGTCTTTCGCCGCAGTGACTAGTCTTCATAGAAATGATATATCGCATCGACTCACTGTAGTGTCGTGATAACAATCGTCGCGGACAGTTCATAAAAACGCTACATGCTCAGTTCTGCATTTGTTATATTACTAAGTCAAATTCTTGCTTCTGTTTATTTAAAACACATTCACACTCTCTGCCATGTTACTGTGCGTGTGGCTGAAATGTCAACACATGGTCAACTTTTATGCTTTGTCCGTTTTGATTCAATTTTGTCTATTGCTCCACCATTAAAACTTCTTTTTAGCAAGTTTTTATAATAAGACCTTAAATAGCATGAAAATAAGAAAACACATTAAAATTATTAATTAAACCCTCGAAAAGTCAAGAATCAAGTGTAACATAAGATGAATAATTTAGACTTATTAATGGTTAATTGTCCAACATTATTTCTTGTTACACACACACTCCTTCCTAATTACTTTTCCAATGCGCCAAAACTTTACTATATCATTTTTCATATTGCCAAATCATTTCCTCAAAGTATGTTGATTATAAAAATTTATTGTCCTCCATAATGGCAAAAGATTTTAATGACATGAGTTGATGTTTTCTCACAACAAGCTTTTGCATTGCATTATTATCCATATTTTCTAATTCCAATTGTCATACAATATTCTTCATTATGTTATCACTCATAAAAGATTCATTATCAATTAAATACTCAATATTTATAGCCTTATAAAATCAACATATACACTGATAAATGAGCGATGATCGTGACAAATTAAGTTACTTAATGAATATGTCAAAGTACCTCATGGTGCAATCAAGAGGAATAGAATAACTAGTACACTTATTAACCAAATGTATATGAAGAAACCAAAACTTCATTATTTTACTCACTTGGTCTAAACTTTCATATCCAGCCTTTAAATTTAAAGCAATCAAATAAGGTACCAAAAAACACTAGTTTTGTTTATGATACTACAAATGTGCTAAAAGTTAGAACCACAAACTTTAAAATGATAGCATCGAAATTAGCGACCATAAATTTTACCATTTATATATGTCAATAATTGTTTAGGGGTCAATTGCAACAAAAAATTCCATTAAGACTAAATTGGACCCAAAAGAGCAAATAAGGCTTGTCACGGCACTAACAACCTAGCTGATGTGTATCTAATCCTAGACGATTTATTTGATTTGAATTAAAATCACTACGCAAAATAAAAGCAATATGAAAGGGGTTGTATTCAATTGATGGAAATATCTTATGATTTCTACTTCACCTAAGTTTTTTTTTTTAAAAAAAAGGGGATCGATAGTGGTTCCCCACTTCCCCCCTTGGTGGTCAGGGGCCGCATACCCCCTCCACCTTGATAGTGTACGCACATACACTGCGGGCCAGCTCACGCGCACCTCCAGCGTATCTAAGCGTAAATGCGGTACCAACAGGGCTTGAACCCATGACCTTGGGGTTGTTAGACAACACTCAATGCCACTAGGCCAACACCTTGTTAGTTCTACTTCACCTAAGTTGTAATTCAAACTCTCATATTATCCTTGAAGTGTAAATAATCATTTATAATGTAATCTCAATAATGCAAAATAATACTTAGTAATTTACTACAGGTCCGACTTCTATGTGTTTTTACACAACTAATTATTGACTACAATTGATTTCGTATTGTGTTGTCTCTCGATTCCGATGCTCGATCACAAATACTAGTCAAAGGATAATATACTAATATTTCTCAAACATGAAGGAGGATAAGCAAACTACTCAATATCTCTAGGAAAGCTCCTGGTTCTCATCTTTGATTGACTAGAGCCATTGACTTCAATTAGGTAAAATATGTAACACATTCTCATTTTGGTCTTCATGGATATGAATACTCTATCATAGAGGGTAATATATTTTATCAAATTATTATATCATTTATAATTAAATTCTGAATTGCAACGTTGTTAGGTGTCCCTAAGATAATGAATGTAAAATCAACTTTTTAACTAATCATACTCCCGTCATACCCAGTATATTCATAGAAGCACGAATGTATACGAACGAAACTTTTTAATTAAATAACATTAATATGGGTGTTTACAAACGACCTACGATCCATATATTCTAGAATAGAGATGGCTACTCACTACTCATCATAGCAATACAATCACAATAATTATGAATCTAAAAATAGAGTGGTTGAATGAAGCTTAGTCTCATGGCAATCTAATTCTAAACAGTGGAATCTCTCTCTGGCTCATGTGTGTGCGAAGATGATATCAACAATAATCTCTAAGTCTTCTATTTATAGATGTGTTGCCATCTTATATTTTTCTGATAATATTTGATAATTTTCAAAAGATTATTATTTCTGAAAGAGGTATTAGAAAGATAAAATCTGAAACTGTTTGAATCAACCCTTTCTCAGTGCGGCACGTGTGAGCACGACCTGCGACATGATCCGGATCAGGCTGAATAAAGTATTATGGTCGTGCGATCATCTTTTTTATGTTGGCACGACCTGGCTCATGATTCGTTACAACTTGGTTTGTGCCATTATTTCGTATTTTTATATAGACACAAGCTGAGAGCACGATCTGAAAATTGATCAAGTTCCAAAAAGTATACTTTGGCCCCCCTAAAGTTTGTCTTTTTGACGAATTGGCCTTTGAAGCTCACTTCTTATCCAAATTTGACCAGATTTGCATCCTTTTAGATCTTTCTCTCTTTCGGAGCCACTTATCTTCATATTTAACCTATAAAAATAATATCAACTATGAATTACTCACTATCAATCGGAAATGACTCAAATACAGGCAAAACAGGTTCTCCAAAAGATTCAGAAAGTGAATTATCAAATTTCCACATGTAAGACTTCAGATTTGGTATATCAAAAGCTAGCTTGCTCAAATAAAGAATGATAGGAAGTTAATTATCACCACAACGGTATATTCAGCTAAATATTCACCTAAATTTACTACAAACTTCATGGAAATTTAAAAAAAGTGTATGGCAGTCATAAATATGGAAAGAATGAGAATTGTTGTCTCCTCACTATGAAGTTCGATCTAGAACACTAATTATCTCTCTATTATATCTACATTAGGTATTAATTAGTGACAATTGATGTTGTGAAAGAAAATAATGAGGTATAGAATACACATGAGTAATAGTCAGTGTCAAGTATGCCTAATGAATAAACCAGTAACGGTGAACGATAATAACAACCATAAAATCTAAGCAACAAACATGGTGATCTCGAAGGGATATGAACTTATAGAGCATGGAAACAAGCAATAGAAAATATACGACCAAGTTAAGAATTAATTTCGACATACGTTAAGGCAGAGGAGATGATGTTAACTTTAGGTATCAATATACATTTGAATCAGATGGAACTTAAGCAGCAAAAATTGATTTGAGGCATCAAATTTGAATATGGCGTATCTTATTATGAAGTATTCAATTGGGATATAGAAGAAATGTACAATTGTATTAGGGCGATGTGGATGTCGAGTGATGCATCTAATGACCTTAGGCAAATAATGATAGTGTGACTTATAAGATGTGGATATCGATCATGAGGTACAAAGATATAAAGGTCGATTGATCATCAGGTTAGAAAGAATAGCAGCCTCAAATGTGGTTGAGTGGAGATTGAAAGCAGTCAAAATAAGGTTATTTTCATCTCATCCATATATCGCTCGTGCGCCTTGACACAGTATATGAGGTTCGGTTTTAGGATTTTAGTTTTTAAGTGTTTTGAGGCCTTTAGCATTTAGAACTTTTTGGATTTCTAGTTTCAAGGTTTTATGGAATTTAAGAATACATAACAACACGAGAAATCAAAAGTTAGAATACTAAAAATTCTAAATTTTGAGCATTTAAAATCATTCAAAACGATATTATTTATTCACTCATGCGCCCAAAATGACTCAATTACCTATTTAATTCATTTTCGTTGATGTGAACAAAATGATCCGTAAAAAATAAAAGTAAAATGAGTCCTTTTGCAATTTGATAGTTAAAATGATGATAAATGATTCATTTCGTGTATTTATTTTCTTATTCCCAAATTTATTCACATTATTAAAAATAAAAAAAATAAAAAAAAAGTAAGTGGAGACAAATGTAAATCTTTATCCTATTACAAAATGACACGGAGACGGTGTTTGCAAAAACACGTTTGTCAGCTAAGCATGACGAGTAGTATATATTCGGTCGGTCCAAAAGGAAGAGCGAGAGAAATTGGTAAAGCTTCCCGTCACGCTTGCTTGCCGCCGGGTTGGAGAGAGAGAGAGCCCAAAGAGCAGAGTGGCGTGGATAGACCGTCGAGAATCTTCTTCCTCGTCTTCTTCTTTCTTCTTCTTCGTCTTCTCAGGAAGCAGACTTAGTTTCACTTATTAATTATTGTCTGCGAGCTCCGATTCGAACGGCCTATCCACGCTAATCTGCACCTTCCCTCCCTTCCCTCCCGGCCCCGCCGTATATATTTGTTAGGTTGTTCTTGATGTGTGCGTTTGGTTTGTTGAGTGATTACTGATTATGGATACAGACGGTGAGACTAGGGTTTCCGTTGGACCTGGATCCCCTGCTCCTCACACAACCACTCCTTCTTACTGGCTCGATGCCTTCGATGACATTGCTACCCATCTTATGGATTTTGGGACTCTTCACACACTCCCTGCTTCTCCCCATTCCATTCACTCTTCCCAAGCTGCTGTCCACCCCGACATGATTCAACTTGTTTTTGACGGGCCAGTTGACACTTCACAGTCTGCAATCACCAATGAATGGATGCCCAAGGATCCTACTTCCAGAGCCACTCTGACCCCTCACACATATAGAGAAAACAGACAGGACATCCTCCAACATCAGGACAAAGTGGTCGTTCATTCCTCCAAAATCAACCGCTCTCGCCCAAGGCAAGACTTTGAGACAAAGCACGAATTGGAAGAGACCAGGCCTAAGAAGCCCCACCTCAGTGACTGCAATACTGCTAGGAATTCCTCAAGAAGGGATCATTGCCAGCCAACTGTCAGGGACAAATTATTTAATAGAAACTGGCAGCGAGATTGTCGGGATGAAGCTGCTAAAAGGGACTGGCGCCACTGTAGTGATTATAATCATCTTAGTAAGAGAAGGGAGCACCAGAATGGTGGCAGGAGAGACTTGAGAGAAAGGGATTTCAGAGACGCTAGGGGTTATTGGGAAAGGGATAGGTCTGGATCTAATGAGCTAGTTTTTCGCCAGGGCCCTTGGAAACCTGATTTCGTCAAAGAGAGTAAGCTGTTACAGGTTAACGCCTTTAGGTCCAACGGTGAGCTGGAGAAGAAACTGGAGATGCCAAAGCAGAAATTCCCAGAGGAGAAAGCCCGCCAATATCAATTAGATGTCCTTGAGCAGGCTAGAAACAAAAATACGATTGCATTTCTGGAGACAGGGGCGGGGAAGACACTCATAGCTGTCCTTCTTATTAAAAGTATCAATGATGAAATGAAAAGGCTTGATAAAAAGATGCTAGCTGTATTTTTAGTACCCAAAGTACCCCTCGTTTACCAGGTATTATTGCACATCTCCGCAACTTCCCCTATAAATTGGTTATTAATACATTGGATTGTATATTGATGTAAGTGTTTTCATGTTCTATTTCAGCAAGCAGAGGTTATACGGCTACAGACAGGCTTCCAGGTGGGACATTACTGTGGGGAAATGGGCCAAGACTTTTGGGATGCAAGAAGATGGCACCGTGAATTTGAAACTAAGCAGGTAACATTTACATGCCGTGTATAAATGAACTGCCTACAACCCTTTTGAATTTTGATATTGTGCTCTTCTAAGAGCATCATGGATATTACTCCCTCCGTCCTCTAATACATGTCGTTTAAGGTTAATTTGAGTAGATTAAAATGAAGTAAATGCTAGCGGTTGAACAAATTAATGAGTGGGTGGTTGGTGTTTTTTTAAAAAAAAAACGCGCAAAAAGTAAAATTGGTAGATTATTACCGGTGATGAATGATTTTTTTATTGATTATGATAAAGAAGTGATTAATGTTTGACGTTTTAAGATAACTGTTGATATTAAATACACATTGAAAATTGTTAAGTGACTAGTAAAAGTGGACAAAAAAATTCAGTTAAGTGACATGTAAAAGAGGACAGAGGGAGTACAACATAAGCAAATGAATCTTGTGTCAACATGCATTTATAATTTTGAAGCCTCTGATTGGAAATTTCTTGCCTCTTAATGATCAATCTAAAGTCACCCATGCCGCTTGGCTACCTCAGGCCTCTTGTGAGACCTTTCGTAATCATAGTCGTGTAATATTTCAGTGTCAATATTATGTTTGGATGTTGCTCCTTATAATGTAATTTGTTCTTGCTAGTGGGTGCTTCAAGGTATGGCATAAACTTCCCACCTCTAATTTTATCAAATTCTGAAAAATATTTAGGTGACATATGTGCTATTTCAAAATGGATATTTTAATACGTAAGGCCTAGTTTATGAGGATTAAAATTTGTTCATTTTTGTGAAAATGCTTATTTTGCATTCTCCTTGTCATCTTATGTCCTAACTTATGCAAAACCACATTCAGAGTAAAAAATTTTGGTTCACTCGTGTCGATTTTTAACAACCCCCTCTGATCGGAAATTTCTTGGCTCTTAATGATCAATCTGAAGTTACCCATGCCGCTTGACTACCTCAGGCCTCTTATGATTCGTAATCATAGACCCTCTGATTGTGTTACTATCTTTTAAAAATATTTTAGCCTGAATTTTGGGACTTGAGCTGGCCCGTTGGTTAAGACTGTCATCTTACTCGCCTGGGCTCCGGCCGGGCCTGCGTATGTTGTTCGTACAGGCTTTCAAGTTCACTCTTGACATTGTTTGGATAGTCTGTGTGCTTTATGATATGGTGTGCTTCTTCCGCTCACACCTTGCTCTCTGGAATAAGTAGACTTATATATATATAACCAATTGCAAATTAGACTTTATTATGAAATGTGATAGCATTCTTCATTTTATTTAGGCTACGTCCTTTTAGCTGAAATATAACTGAATGGAATTCGAAGGGTCAAACTTTTTGTAACTACAATTGTTGTGAAGTGAGGCTATTCTATGTTATGAACTTTGTTTATATCCTACCCTGGAATATATTATTACATTTTAAAAAAAATTGTATTGTGTCTCAAACAATAAAACCTTAAAAAATTATGTGTAATTTTAATCTCACAAAATGATAGAAATACGTCTCAAAATACCTAGCGGATATTATTTTGTTAATTATTTGCCTCACAGAATGGTCATAGTTTCAGTGGTTTTTTGCATCTCCCACCAAACTTATTTACCGCTATTTATCTTATGCCTTGTTATAAACCAAACTGAACTGGATCCGATGACTTGAGCCGATGATAACTTATCCCAATTTATTACAGAAAGAACAGACTTGCAATTTCGGTTGAATCTATATTTGTCCATACAGGTCCTTGTTATGACGGCTCAGATCCTTTTAAACATCCTCCGGCACAGTATAATTAAAATGGAAGCAATTAGTCTTCTTATTTTAGATGAGTGTCATCATGCTGTGAAGAAACATCCATATTCGTTGGTCATGTCCGAATTCTATCATACAACCCCAAAAGAAAAGAGACCATCTGTATTTGGCATGACAGCATCTCCAGTTAATTTGAAGGGTATAGATTCGTCTCACTTTAACTCAAATACTGTTATTTTTCATATGTAAGCGTATGTGAAGCATAAATGCATAATATTACATGCAGGTGTATCAAGTCAAGTTGATTGCGCAATAAAAATCCGCAATCTTGAAAGTAAGCTTGATTCTGTTGTATGTACTATTAAAGATCGTAAGGAGCTAGAGAAACATGTTCCAATGCCTTCAGAAGTTGTGGTGGAGTATGACAAAGCGGCAACCTTGTGGTCATTACAAGAACAAATAAAACAAATGGAACTGGATGTAGAACAAGCAGCTAAAGCAAGCTTGAGGAAAAGTAAATGGCAGTTTATGGGAGCTAGAGATGCTGGGGCAAAGGAAAAGATGCGTCAAGTTTATGGTGTATCTGAAAGAACGGAGAGCGATGGTGCTGCTAATCTGATTCAAAAACTGAGGGCGATTAATTACTCTCTTGATGAACTTGGTCAGTGGTGCGCTTACAAGGTATTGCACTGCTACAGTTGAACCAAATTCACTATAATGACCACCTTTGATGTTTAAGATTCTTATATAAGCAAGTAGACTTATAGTTGATTACCCTTGAAACGGGATCACGTTCTTTGAAGTGAACTGGTAGTTGTATATTGCAAATAATGATCGAAGTTCTTTTATAACCAGGTTGCACAATCATTTCTGGTAGCTCTACAAAACGACGAGAGAGCTCATTATCAGTCAGATGTTCAATTTCAGGAGTCTTACCTTAGCAAAGTTGTCACTCTTTTGCAATGCCAATTATCAGAGGGAGCTGCTTCTGATACAGATACAAATGGGGGCTTGTCTGTGTCTGTTGCTCACAATGAGAATATTGAGGAAATGGAGGAGGGAGAACTTCCCAACAGTCATGGTAAGTGAACACACATCTAAGATATAAATAAGTATAAAGGGGCGTTCAGGTAAAACCCAGAATTTTGCTACGTGCACACTCAAACCGCCAATTGCCAACATCAAATTGGTGTTTGCAGTGGCGTATGACTTAAATGACTCGATAATTTGCATACAATAAACACATATTTATTATTTTGATGATCTAAATACATGAATATGCATATACTTAACTTGCCTAGTGAAAGATGAGCCGTAAGTCCTATATTAATTTAGCATGGATCTTTGAATGAATCGCCTATTGCGATCTTAGAAATCAATGTCAATATTTAATCTCAGCACTTGATGAACGTTCAGAATGAATGACCTCAAGTATAAATTCATTTGGACATTTGCTTGATGTTTCATTTGGCCAAATGAACGTTTCATGATACAGGGAACTTTATTAAGTTGCAGGAATTTCCAGCCATTAATTAACATTAAATTTATAGATAGGACTGAAGTTTTAGTTCTTGTAAAAATGGACCTTTAATAGGGGTCCATATTATTGTTCTATTTCACATATCAGGTCACGAGGCGGTTCCCTTCTTGGATGAATTTGTTCACGACTAGGGTTTGTTTGAATAGACTCTCAACTCTCC
>NQLW01000072.1:188784-238913 GCA_002312845.1 Kalanchoe fedtschenkoi
AAAAGAAAAAGTTTCAGGGACTAATCTGTAAATATGCAGAACCAGAAATCGACCCAGGTCGAGTTTACTTTTCATGAACTCGACCCAGGTAGAGTTTCATGGCGACGCGCAACCCATGTAGAGTTTCCTTTTCAAGAACTCGATTCAGGTCGAGTTTACCCTGTGTCGGGCCAGAAACGAGCAGATTCGAATTCTTACCTTCCGGACCTCTTTTGGCAATAGGATTCCTTCCAAAAATTATTCAAATTAAAAAATAATTACAAGTTGACATCTCAGTTATTAATAAGAGACCTGAGCTCAAATCCTAAAAAGTCTGGCACCACACCACATCTTCCTGCTTGAAGGGCCAGACGGATGAAATTCGTTCAGAGTTTGAGCTTCAAGAGACTAAGCTTTCCTATATCATTCTTGTTTTACATTCATAATTAATTTATTATTATTATTTTAATTATATGTAGTTAGTAGTCGTCTCTGTCCTAGAATCCTACGGATCCTAGATTGTGTGTAAAATTTAACTTTTCAAATTTATTAATTAAGAATATGTCATCCATGTTGCTAGTGTTTTTTTGAATGTTATTGCGTATATTCATTATTTTAGGGATGCCTTTATATTTTCATGCGTAGTTATTTAGAGTTTAAATATACATGCTTCAAGAACTTAGTTTAGGATATAATTTATTACCGTATAAGCTAGGATATCCCATCCCACGAAGACTAGAATCGGGATGGGTTGGATATTTTACTTAGTTATAGTCAACCGAAGACCAGAATCGCGAGTTGGCCTAGGAATATTGATTAGTTTATATATCCTGCGTATGTTTAGGAAATATTAGTGTATCACCTTTGACTAGTATTTGTTAGCTACGAAGACAATAATCGGGAAACAACACGATACGAAATCAATTATAGTCAATAATTTACTGTGTAGGGACACCTAGAAGTCAGACTTCCATGTAAATTATTGAATGATACGCCGTATTATTGAAATTGCATGATTTGGATGATTAATTTACGTCTGAATCACATGATTAGTTTTGCATACAACCTAGGTGAAGTAAATCTTAGGATTCTTATCTTCTCTTTTCGATTCTATCTATGTGTCATTACTTTTAGTTTTACTTATTTGTTAATTAATTTCCAACAAATCTCACTCACTCGTCTAGAATTGAATAGATATTAATTAGGCTACTAGCGCGTAGCAAGTCTTGTGCTCCTTTTGGTTCGACTCAGTACTTACCAATTTATTTGACTACAGTGATCCCTAAAACGCTATTTGACATCTACATAGGGTACGCACTGTCAACAATCAAACCCAATGTTGTGAGTAACTAGTTCGATGAGTGCCCAATAATAATTTTCTTAACAAAAAACTGATTTATTAATGTAACCATAAAAAATCTAGCAAAACTCGTACAAGAAGACTCTACTAAGGGGGAGATGGCACCCATCCCCAAAGAGAACAAAAAAGGCTACCAAACTATAAGCCTACAGAATGAAACTTTAAGAGATTCTACAAAAAAGAGTGTAAATAGAGTCTAGTCGAAGCGCTAGCTCACATCCATTGAAAATTTGAGTACCCGATCAAAATTGAGAGATCTAAACTCGTGTGCAAAATTAGTCAAATGATCAGCAACTCTGCTTGCCTCTCAAAATATGTGCACTACTCGGGCTCTACCAACCTCTGAGTGCACCTGATGATAAATATAACTGCATTTCCACAAACAGGACGTTTTTCCCATGAATGAGTCTACAAAAGTCTTTGAGTACAACTGAATTCTGATATGATAATGTTTTTATCCTTCGCTCATCCAATCCCTTCAAGAAAAGCCTAGAACTCTATCTCTATATTAGAAACATGCATCCTATAATTCATGGGGAAAAGCATCACCGGTGAACCTCCAACATTATGTATCACACCATGCGCTAAACTCTAACGATCACAAGCAGAGCCATCCATATTCCTACTCAATTCATCTTTTGATTTTTAAGCCACCCAGTGAACCCTCCTCCAAGGCATTAGAGCTTTATAGTGTAAAGTCTCTGAAAAGATAGGGAGTCTAAAGGCCGAGGCGCCGCCGCTGGTTTGAATAAAGGGGTCAGCTCAAAGATCCACTGATGGAATCATCATTGAATGCGACTCTAGGCCTGACTATCCTCAAAGGTACGCCCATTCTACTCACATCAGATCATCCAAAGACCATACCCAACCACCATTGAAACCATAAATTTCATATGACTAGAGTCTCTTCACTGCGGTAACTAACTCCAATAAAGTTGAAATATACTCATTACCCAGGATCTGTCAAGGACTTAACTAAAAAAATCTACATCGGCTCCGCTAGACACCTCTAAATAAAAAAGTGATCAATCGACTCTTAACATGGATTATCATAGCACTTACGCCGATAGGCTAGAGAGATACTCCTCCCTTAGATGCGAGTATCCATAAAAATAACGTTATAAAATAACTTTGAAAGAAATAATGAACCCTTCATTGGCAACAAGGTAATCCAAATCCAATCAAACTCCGATCTCAACGGCCAGAGATCGACAAAATTCACATAAGTTGTCAAAAAAAGATTCTGAATGCGCTATGCTTCAAGATTGCAATATCGTCACAGGAGTAATCAAAACGGACTCTAGAGAACTTGTTATGGACCTCCAACGGTAGAACCTCAAAAGCCCCTGGATTCAAGACACTCTCTAATGGCTAATGACCTGAATGGCGAGGAGCTCGCAACAAGGGTATCGCATGTTGTGTCACCTTTTCCAAAGACTCAATCAACACGGTGCCTGATCAGAAGCTGAATAGAAACTATATTGCAGAGCCTGTAGACCTGGAAGAATCAAGCGACATCGGGTGCCCATACTTACTTAACATAAAACAGGCCCAAGGCGAGGGCTGGATAAGAAAACTCCAAACAAGCTTAGCCTGAAGACACTCCATCGTCTGGAATATGCTACGAATACCAACTCTCCCCTCTTGAGTCGGTAGGAAGGCACTCTTCCAACTAAGCAAATGAATTTTCTTGGACTTATCCAAATCCTAGAGAAACTTTAAGTCTCTTGGAGGAACTAAAACCGAGGCTAAGATATGTAAAAGAGACGCCATGAGGATTGAGCATATCAAAGTGATGCGACCACCGAAAAAAAATCTTCCCCAACCATCCTTCCACCTGGGCACAGATGCGCAAAATAATACCATCAAAATGATTGATCCTATTCTGACTAAGAGAAATAAGGACTCCCAGATGGCCAACAGAAAAGAACCCCTCCCAAAAGCTTTTGGACTCGAGAATGGCCGATCGATGAGCTGTCAAAATGAGAAGAGAAAAAACATAATACTCTTTGACGTATGAACCACCTGCCTAGAGCTGTTACAAAAGCTAGACAAAATATGAGTAAGACCGCGCACTGAAGCCACAGACGCATTCAGAAAAATCAGGACATCATCGGCGAATAATAAATGAGAAGGGACACTCCTACCCTGCAACATAAGAAAGGCTCCTTGCTATCACAGAGTTTAACATCTTACTTGACACCTCCAAGTTTAGAACAAACAACAAAGAGAAAAGAATCACCCCGTCAAACTCCTCTGAAGGATCAGAAAAAACTATAAAGCTTATCTTCCCATCTCACTAAAAACCAGATGCTACAGATGGAACGATAGATAAGGTCACACTAGCCAGGATTAAATCCAAGCCTCTGAAGGACTTAAAAGATGAAAGCCGAGGAGATCATGTCAAATGTCTTAGACATATCCACTTTAATCATGACATTACCCCCTACTTTTTTTTAATATCTCTAACCAACTAATACACAAGGGTCACACTCTCATGGATGCTCTTTCCTGCTATGAAGGCCACCTGTTCTTGCCCAATTAAACTCCAGAGGAACTCACAAAGCCTTTTATTCAATAGCTTTGAAATGATCTTGTGAATAAAATTATAAAGGCTCACCGGTCGAAAATTACCAAGCTGTCTAGGCTGCTTTGACTTCCAAATCAAAATAATATCGGTAGCTGATACCGAAATTCGAAGGTATCTACCATTCCTAAGAAATTAATGAACCTCCGCAAGTAAGTCTATTGCAATGATGTCCCAGCACTGCTTGTAAAACGCACCAGAGAAACCATCCGATCCTAGGGCACTAGAGGCATCCATACTCCACACCACCTCACACACCTCTTCCATGGACGGAAGCTGACTTAATCTGATGTTATCAGCTGCAAAATCTAAGGTGAGATACGACCAAGCAACTCCTCATCTATGGGGTGGGCCAAGGCCTTAAAGAGATCCTCATATACAATGCAGTTGCATTTCTAATAAAACCCTAACCCCTACTCCAAGAGCGATCTAGAAGATAGATATAAATATGGGACTAAGCCCGACAAACCTTCATTTCAACATGGAAAACATGAGAGTTCCTATCACCTTTCTTTAGTCAGACAGGTGACACTTCTCTCCACAAGTTGGCAGACTTCAACAATTGACGGGATCTTCTGAGGTTCATTTATCTTCTAGAAATGATAGTCATTATGTTAAGTTTTTCCTATCAAGGATTCTCACATAATGGTCTGCTCGTCAATGGGCGAGTGTGTACAGCCTCCCCTCCATATGGAATTAATTTATATTATTGGATTTACCTATCTTGCTCCTTGGTCTAATTAAATATTGAAGATTCATAACTCATCTTCCTTGTTCAAAAATACCACGACAATTGTGAATGAAAGTGAGATGTCTGATCGAGAAGAAAAAGATATACAAAATGAAAAGAAAACAGAAAAAAATCCTAACTATTGATGATTCATAACTCGTCATTATGTGTTTAAATTACTCATCAAAAGAATGTAAATTGAACATGTTGGAGATCTCCCTTCACTATAAAGAATAAGTCTTTTGTGGCGAAAAAAACATGCGACGACAAATCAACTACAAAATTTCGTTCAAGTTGCAGTCATTTTGTGATTGAAAATAAATAAATATTTAAAAAAAAACATATGGATGAAAATTCATACAATATATTCTCAAATTAGAGTTAAGTTATAAATAATTGGGTGTAAAAGTTTTGCAAACTTTCAAGTTTTACAAATTTTACTAAGATTTTGTGTCCACTTTTCACAAAATAATATATATAGTACATAAAATATATAATAAAAATTAATTGCACAGTGGAGGCCATATCCCCACTAAATAAAATTTGGCACAAAATAATTGTAACATTCTTGTAAAAATATTAAATATTCTTCCAGATATTCTCTAAACTAAAATTCTTAAATCAAATGTAATTGTTAAAAAAATCAAAAATCATATTCATTTTCTTTATTTTTTAAATAAATTTTATTAATAAAAGTAATACATGAAATACATTTTCTAAATCTGAGTATAGAACAGGTCAAAACCAAATGTAATTGAGATCTTTGTTTTAAGCACAAGACCTAACAGAAGTATGAAGAGCATTTTGAGTACATTTATATACCTTCGGCTTATGTGGTTTAGGTGAATGATCAAAACTTTCATCAAATGTGTTGACGAATTTATCGAATGAGCCTTTTGCACAAGTATAGATAAACCACACTCCATTCAATATCTCTCG
The DNA here is from genome assembly GCA_002312845.1 of Kalanchoe fedtschenkoi. NCBI lineage: Eukaryota > Viridiplantae > Streptophyta > Magnoliopsida > Saxifragales > Crassulaceae > Kalanchoe > Kalanchoe fedtschenkoi. The sequence continues at coordinate 194,380 of NQLW01000072.1, forward strand.
GTCTGATCTATGCTCTCTTGGAATACCGAAGATGGAAGAAAAAGTAGGCCTTCAGGATGAAGTGTTTGGTATAAAGAGAATGACAACTACATTAAGAGTGGTTGTTGAAGGGCATTAACATATTATTTAGCCAAATGAAGAGGATTAGATGACTAAATTGACATCTGAAGAGTAACAATACAAATTGAACCAAGTTAGAAGAAAATCTATTTGGATTTTCAAAACCAACACGAATCGTCATAAGAGAAAAACTATTTGTAGTTGGAGAGACTCTAGTCATCGAACTATCACTGGAGGCACTGTAGTTGCCATACTTGTAAAGACTTTGTTCTTAGTAGTTGGTAATACTGAAGTCGTCGTCATCGAAGAGCATAACCTACGTTGTTGGAGAGACTTTAGTCACATCAGAAAACTTCTCAAGCTTTAGTGGATGAAATCTTATGGTTGGAAGCAACTAGATTGCTTTTCTAACTCTAGATCTATAAACTATTAAGGTGCCAATAACCACATTTATGTTGTTTGTGATGTTGACGATGATTGGATGTATCATAACGATGGAGGTTTGAACGAAGAGGACGATTACCAATACAATGAGAGACATCTATAGTTAAAGAACGAGTTGTAACGGAAGATGCGAGACTGATGGATACTGATGAAAATTGAAGAAAATCATAAAAGATTTGATTATTAGAAAGAATTTGAGAAATGGAATCAATTACATATTGAGAAAGATTATCTGAAACTAGATCAGAACGTTTTAAAGGGTTCATTTTGAAGCTCCATTTTCTCCCTTCTTCTTCCCTCTAAATGTCTTTGTTTTGTATGTCCAACCTTTCTTTACAAAAACTACGGGCATTGGTGTAGCCAGCGGTGGTGGTGAGCTTGGGTCGGAGTTCATGGAGGAACCACAAATCACCGCTACATGATAGTCGACAGTTGTCCTGCCGGAAAATATTGATCTGGAGAGTAAGACATATGAGGTGAGTTTTTGAAGGTGATGGAGGGGTTGATTTCTATTGGGTATAGCTCACTTATTGATAAAGAGTTTATGTCAAAGTGAAGCAGAGAGTTACATAGGGCTGACTCTTAGGGATCATGGCAGTAGGAATGGTAGTTATGGACCAGGATTAAGCTGGCGTAGGGGCACAGGGTATGGTAAAGGTGTGATTTAGTAAATTTGTACATATAATTAAAATTATAAATATCATGTAATTGAAACCCTAATTTGTTGAGATGACACTCTGAATAATACACAACCACTCTTTGTTTTTGAGGATGTAGACACAATTCCAAACCTAAATCTTATATGCTCTTTATTCTGTTAAGGATGAAGATTAAGGATGTAGACACACACTTCCAATCAAATCTTCACAGATATATCGTAGCTTGGGGGAAGATTAAGGATGAAGATAGGGTAATAATCTTATTGTATTTGTTACCTCCTTTTACAAACATATGGTGATCACTCTTACAAACGGAAAAAGAACTATTAAAGTTGAAAAGATTAATGCAACCTTGTTGGCTCCACACCAGCAAAAGTAAAATACAGGGGAGAATTTTTGACAAGCTAACAGTTTGTACATCAATAGCAGTCAAGACCGTGGGAGAAAGTCCGAGAAGAATGATTCTAGAAAACGAGACTCGAGATCAAAATCAAAGGGCAAAAAGATGATTATCTGCTACAAGTGCAAGGAGTCGAGACATATGAAGAGAGATTGTCCAATGTGGAAGAAGCAGGCTGATGGGCAGAATGGCAACTCATTAAAGTCTGTGAATTTGGCGTAGAATGATTCTGATTGCAGCAATGACGATATTCTTTTAGTTTCAACTACTCAGTTCGTCGATGCTTGAATTCTTAATTCTGGATACTCTTATCATATCACGACCAACAAGAAATGGTTTTCCATATGCAGCTAACCTAATTCTGGTTTTGTCAATCTAGATTATTATAGATGTTATAATATTGCTGGTATTGGTGAGGTCATAATTATAATGCATGGTGAGATAGTGAGAACATTGTGTGATGTTAGACATGCACCTGAATTGACGAAGAATCTGATTTACTTGGGCATTTTGCATAAGAATGATTTAATTCCTAAGGAATATGAGGATAGGGAAATCATTAGAGTTGTTAAAACTGCGTTGAATGTGATGAAAAGAAAAATGATTGTAGGGAATATCTATAAACTGTTAGGGAATACAGTTGTAGGTAGAGTATATTCTATTGAGTCACATGATGATAGTAGAAAACTGTTACATATGCGTCTTGGTCATCTTAGTGAGTGAGATATGACTAAAGTGCTTCATACGAATATGTTGCATGGTGTTAAATGGTACAAGCTCAAACTTTGCAAGTTTTATGTTCTTGAAAATGAGACTAAAGTCAGTTTCAAGACTGAAAAATACACAACTAAAGAGATTCTTGATTATTTACATTCTGATGGATGAAGCCTTTTCAAAGAAATGTCAATGGGTGGATCTACCTATTATGTTACATTTATTGTCAATTTCTCTAGGAAAGTTTGGGTCTATTTCTTGAAATAGAAATTCAATGTCTTTGATAAGTTCAAGTTATAGAAAGCTGAGGTGCAGAACCAAACAGGTAGAAAGATCAAGTGTTTGAGGTTAGATAATGGCACAGAGTATACGAATTTGCAGATCTTGAAACTATTTGAGGAGAACGAAATTTAGATGCACTTCACAGTTCTTAAGACACCACAGTAAAATGGTGTTGAAGAAATGTTGAACAAGACTTTGACCAAAAGGGCAAGATGCTTGAGATTGATGTAGGATTTCCAGAAAGCTTTTGTGCAGAGGCTGTGAGTATGGTGTGCTACGTCATCAATAGATCACCACAAGCATCACTGACAGAGTTTTGACTTTCCTACTTATGTGCATGTCCGGTGATGAGATATCACAATTTGATGCAAACTTCAAGAAGTGCATCTTCCTGGAATATAAGAAGAGTATCTAGGTATACAAGTTTTAGGATCCAATAGCAAAGAAAGTGATGATTAGTAGATGCAGTTCTTGATGAGAAATCCATGTTGCAGCAAAATGAAGAGAAGATGCAGTTGAAATTGGAACAGAGCCCTAAATCAATAGAGAAAGTTGAGAGTTCTACTACAGAACTGGATTCCTCAATGACAAATGATTGTAGAGCTACAATCAAGTCAGAGACAAAGGAAGACACAGCAATGTAAAGATTTCAGACAAATTCGATTTTGAAAACATGGTCTCTTACACTCTTCACATCAGTAGTGATGATCTGGTTAGCTTTTAGGGAGCTATCACTTGTTAGGAGAAAGATAAATGTATGGCTGCAATGGTAGAGTAGATGAAGTCTTTAAAGAAAAATAATACATGTGAGCTAGCTCAACTACAGGAGGGAAAGAAAGCTATTTTTCAAATTGGGTGTTCAGCAAGGTGGAGGTAAGTTATATTATGACAATCAGAGTGTTATTCATTTAGCATAGAATCAGGTATATCATGCTAGGACTAGGCATATTTATGTGAGGTTTGACAAGATCATAGAGTCGATTGCAACTGGGGAGATATTGTTACAGAAGATTTACACTTCAGATAATGCAGCTGATATGTTGACCAAGTCAGGTACTTCAGACAAGTTCAAGCATTGATTGGACTTGTTAAATGATTGCAGATGCTAGAAGACCGAAACCCCAGGCCACTTTGAGGTGCGAGACATTCCATGATTTTATCTTCTAAAGAGCAGGATATTCGCTAAGATGGAGATTTGTTGGATCATATACTAATAAAGGTCTTATGTCGGAGTAAAACGGAGAGTGATGGATCGTGACAGTAAGGCTTGTAGTTGCGGGTCAGGATTAAGTAGGACTGGGTGCGTGGGATATGTTACAGGTTTGATTTAGTAAATTTGTATATAAAGTTACTATTATAAATATCATGTAACTGTAACTCTAATTAGTTGAGAGGACAATGTGAATAATGCATAACCTTTTTGCTCCAGATAACGTAGACACACTACCAAACCTTGTTAAAATTTTTGTGTTCTTTACTATTTTACTCTTGTTAATGAACCAAAATTCTAAATATTTTCAAAGCTACAGTGTTGCATTTGAAAAGTATATGGAGTTGTAGTGGGCTTTTGTGTGCTTGATTTTGTGGTTGACCGGTTGGATTTTATCATCATATTCTTGCAGGCCGGGGCCGGGGAAGAGGAAAAGCTGTGTAGAGGAGTTGGAACAGAAACGAGCTGCTTCCGAGGGAGAGGATTCAGCGGTTGGTAGGTTCCAGAGCTCTCTGACTCTGAGGTTATTGGCAGGGTCTAAATCTCAGTTATCAAATTCAGATTTGCTCAATCCGGGAAACACAATTTATGAACAAGCTGCAGTTAGCACAAAGAAAGTTTGGATTTGGTTTCGAATTTGTAGTGTCGTCGGATACAGATATCGTGCATCTATCATTCAGAAAATTATTAGGTAACTGTTTTTAGTTGGACTAAAATGATGGGAGGGCTCGCTAGACGCACTCAGATGCCAGATGAGAAACTGTCATTCATCTGAAGCGGGTTTTAGAAAAGGGTCCTTCAATGTTAAGGTGATCATATTTTGACTAACAATTTTTATTCATCGGAATACTAACACTTTTGAGTAACTTTTATCAGAAAATCCATTTTTATTTTATTTTTGTAACAGGCGCATCACAGTTTACAATATTCAGAAAGATTTTCACCACATCTGCCCCTTCTTCAGGTAACTTGCAAAAAAAAAAAAAAAACCTTGCGCTTCGGGTAATGACGGCATAATGGCTCTTGCTAAATTAGTAAAGCACTCTCCATATGAGGCTTCGGGGTATAAATAAAAATAGGGAAAACTACAGAAAGGGGATATGAACTACCACAGTTTTACAAATTACGGGTGTAACTACCATTTTTTGCAATTTACAGGTTTTTCAATTTTAGGGCAGTTTTGTAAGTAAATATTTTTCAATCAAGTTCAGATCTAATTTAAACTAATTACAAACTCACCTCAACAAAACTAATCTAACCTAAATTATCCATGTTAATGTAAGCAAGTGTAGATTAAGATGAAATTAATGCTAACGGTTGAACAAATTTAATGAATGGGTGGTTAGGTTAGTTTTGTTGAGGGTGAGTTTGTAATTATTTTAAATTAGATCTGGACTTGATTGAAAAATATTTACTTACAAAACAGCCCTAAAATTGAAAAACCTGTAAATTGAAAAAAATGATTGTTACACCCGTAATTTGTAAAACTGTGGTAGTTCATACCCCTTTTTGTAATTTTCCCTAAAAAATATTACAGGAAAAAAAATATAAAAAATGTATCACTATTGTTATTGGGGCAACCTAATCTTGGGCATGTTGTAGTACTCAGTATGTGAGCTTATGCTAATTTTGATGATAGTGCTAAAAATGAAGAGAGGGGGGATTTTAGTGTTGTGGATGAAATAAAAAAGCAAAATTTCAGGAATTGTGGAACCAAGAGACGAGAGGAATTGTTGGACAACGGTTGAATGGAAAGGTAAGGCATCAACTAACTTTTAAAAATGGCCACCCCCTCAAATCTCTCTGCTCCAGCCTTCAAATCTCATTAAGACACAAACCAACACAAACACAATATAGCAAAACACAGAAACCAAGGCGGAGAAGCAAAGATCGGCTTCTTTGCTTCTCCCTTGCGCTCAACCTAGAGCACCAGCCAACCTACCTGCTGTATTCACCATCATGGCATTTCAGGAGTTCAGCCACTTTTCAGAAAGACGCAAGGCCGAGAGGCAGCAAAAGCTGAGAAAGCGTATCATCATAGGCGTCGTCTCCTCCATCGTTCTCGTTGCTGTCATAGCAGCAGCCGCCATTTCTGTGGTTCATTATCAGAACAAGTCCGCAGATACCACCAATGCCCCCTCTAAGCAGCAAGGGCAGAAACAGAGCAACCAACAGCAACCCGCAAAGGAATCTGTTTCAGCATCCGAGAAGGCCGTCAAGACAATGTGCGCATCTGTGGATTACCAGGACAGGTGTGAAAGCAGCCTTTCGAGCATGGTCAAGACGGACCCCAAACTGGCCACCCCCAAGGAACTTGTCAAGGCCGCAATCCAAGCTGCATCCAAGGAAGTCTCTGAGGCCTTTGACACCATGTCAGCATTCAAGTTTGAAACCCAGCAAGAAAAAGATGCGTTTGATGATTGCAAAGAGCTGATGGAGACTGCCAAGGAGGAACTGGCCGACTCAGTATCTAATGCGGGTCCTTCCAGAACGCATGACGTCAACACCTGGCTTAGTGCCGTCATGTCATACACGCAGACATGCATTGATGGTTTCCCAGAAGGTAAACTAAAGACTCAGATTGAGAAAACCTACCAAGCTTCGAAGGAGCTCACCAGCAATTCCCTAGCTATTGTGAGTCAGGTGTCTTCGGCGCTTTCCCAGTTAAATGAATTGGGTGGAGCCAAACGCAACCTCCTCGCATATCCAATTTGGATGCGCACAGATGACCGCAGGTTTTTGAAGGCAGACAAGCATGAAGAAGCAAAACTGAACGCCAACGTAACTGTCGCAAAGGATGGCAGTGGCAACTTCACAACTATTTCAGCAGCACTGGAAGCTATGCCCAAGAAGTTCAAGGGAAGGTGATGTCATCAGAAGCCAAAAGCCCTGCTTGTTTGTAGTAGGTAGGTAGGTAGTGTCTAATGAGGTTCATTCTCCATTTGCAGGTACGTGATGTACGTCAAGGAGGGAGTGTACGATGAGCAGGTGACCATCACAAAAGAAATGGCGAACGTCACCATGTACGGAGATGGGTCCCAGAAAACAACGATCACCGGCAACAAGAACTTCGTCGATGGGGTCAGGACGTTCAAGACAGCCAGCTTCGGTAGTAGCAGCGCAGCTGTTCATAGTAGCTAATTAATAAAATGGTTTAAATTAACTTTAATTGTAACTGAAAAAAATTAATGCAATTAACAGTGGCTCTGGGCGAAGGGTTCATGGCGAAAGCAATGGGATTCCGCAACACAGCGGGGCCGGAGAAGCACCAAGCAGTGGCAGCCCGGGTGCAGTCGGATCGCTCCATCTTCCTCAACTGCCGGTTCGAGGGGTACCAAGACACACTGTACGTCCAAACCCACCGACAGTTCTACAGGAGCTGCGTGATCACCGGGACGGTGGACTTCATCTTCGGGGACGCGGCGGCCATCATCCAAAACACTCTGATCAAAGTGAGGAAGCCCCTGGAGAACCAACAGAACATCGTGACGGCACAGGGCAGGGTTGACAAGCGCGAGAACACTGGGATCGTGCTGCAGAACTGCAGGATCGAAGCAGACGAGTCGCTGGAGGGCGTGAAGGGGAAGTTCAAGACGTACCTGGGGAGGCCGTGGAAGGATTTCTCGAGGACGGTGGTGATGGAGTCGACGATCGGGGACCTGGTGCATCCGGAGGGGTGGATGCCGTGGGACGGGGAGCTGTATCTGAAGACCCTCTACTACGCAGAGTACAGCAACAAAGGCCCTGGAGCCGACACCAACGCCCGTGTCAAGTGGCCAGGCTACCAGAAGTCATTCTCGAGGGAGCAGGCCCTCAAGTTCACCGTCGGCCCCTTCCTCCAGGGAGACACTTGGATTAAGCCTGCTGATGTCCCTGTTCGATTTGGCATGTATGCTTGACTCATCACACCTTCCATCTTAACCTTATTCTCAAAAACAACAACGCACTGCATGGGCATGCCGCCCCCCACCCTTCTTTTATTCATCTCCACCAACACCGCTTGTTGTAAGATTCTGCAGCTTCTTTAAATTCCATCCATTTATATTTTTTATGCATCTGTGTTTCAACAACCTTATGCGTCATTACGTCTTTAGGGTTTAACTCATTAGTTTTTGTCCTTTTTCCATTGTAAATCCAATAATGAAAATCCGTTATTTTTTTCATAACATTATTTTCTAATTAACTCCTAATTATAAGGTTGCATATAACACTCATAATTCTGCCCCAATACTTAAACCAATAATCATAGATATTAAAATCAATCAGAATTGTGAACATCTGTGTTGACTACTTTTTTTCTGCGTTTAAATCGATTTACCAAATTAAAATAGCTTAATCGAATTAATTATGTTCAATTCATTTGGTTAATCGGTTGAAAATAAAAAAAATGGTTAATTCGGTTTAGTTATTCGTCAATTCATTTAACCGAAAATAAATTTGTCAAATTAAAAAAAAAATGTACACATAAATTTGCTGATTTTATTAAATATTTTAATATATTTATGTTAATAGAGTATTTAACTAGTAACTGAATTAACTGATTTATCGGTTAATTATGTAATTCACTCCTCTTACCGGTTGAGGCTTTTTCAATTTGATTAATATGATTCAATTAACCGAACATCAGTTCTTTATGGTGAATCAAAAAATATTCTCTACAATGTACAAATTCTTGGGTGTACCGAGAGCTAGCACACATCTAAATGAGTGTCCTTGCTCGAAAAAAATGTTATTAACATTATATATTAGTCCAGTCAACTCAGCTCAACCCAAATATAAATAATAAAAACTAAAAAAATAAGAAAAAGCTGAAAAAATATTATTTGTTTCAGAAAAATTTCAAATAAAAAATAAATTAATAATTTAAAAAAATTGTCCTATATTCATTAATTATATATTTTGATTTAGTAAATGTTGATAAATATTCATTAGTTGTACAGTTATGTTCAGTATAAGTTAGTGTATTTATTTTATCAACATAATATGTATAGAAAAAATTAAAATGACATAAATATACAACGCATAAACTTTTATGTTCATTAGATGAGCTGCTATACTTATAAGTTGTATATCTATATTCATCTGATGAATTACTATCTTTAACGAATGTATATTGATGGTCATCTAATACATTGTTATGTTTATCAATTAAAAATATATGTGTTCATTAGATTGATTGAGAATGGACACATCAAACCATGATGCTACAGAAATAGTGCCTTTTCAATGGTAGAAACTCAAAATAATGATGAACAAGGTGTTGGCCCGGTGGTATTGAGTGTTGTCTAACAATCTCAAGATCCTGGGTTCAAGCTCCGTTGGTACCGTATTTACGCTCTATTGATCCCCTTTCAAATAAAAAAAAACCCCAAAATAATGGCCATACATATAAATTTGCTGATTTTATTAAATATTTTAATATATTTATGTTAATAGAGTATTTAACCGGTAACTGAATTAACTGATTTATCGGTTAATTATGTAATTCACTCCTCTTACCGGTCGAGGCTTTTTCAATTTGATTAATATGATTCAATTAACCGAACATCAATTTTTTATGGTTAACCCAAAAATATTATCCCTTACTACAACTCACAAATTATTGGGTGTACCGAGAGCTAGTACCCATATAGATGATTGTTCTTGTTCGAAAAAAATGTTATTAACATTATATTTTAGTCCAGTTAACTCAGCTCAACCCAAATATAAATAATAAAAACTAAAAAAATAAGAAAAAACTGAAAAAATATTGTTTGTTTCAGAAAAAATTCAAATAAAAAATAAATTAATAATGTAAAAACATTTTGTCCTACATTCATTAATTATATATTTTGATTTACTAAATGTTGATAAATATTCATTAATTGTACACTTATGTTCATTATCAAAACAGTTATATTCATCAAATAAACATGAATGTTTATCAAATATACCCATCAGAAGAATTGTTATATTTATCAATTGTACATCTATATTCATATGATGAATTATATATATTAATGGTCATCTAATACATTGTTATGTTTATCAATTAAACATATATAGGTTCATTAGATTGAGAATGGACACATCAAACCACGGTGCTATAGAAATAGTGCCTTGTCAATGGTAGAAACCCAAAATAGTGGCCACACATCAAACCTCGTGTAGTCATGTGCATATTTTTAATGCTATATAAATATTGACTATTCAGTGCTAGAAATCCAACGAATAGACAGACACATGCGTGATGAACGAAGTGAGGCTCAATTATGTGAAAGCTACGAATGACGTGTGACATAGATTGGATGTGCATTTTTGAATGGCTTTCAATTACACAATATGTAGTTTTATATTCATAAAATGTTGATAAATATTAATTAATTGTGCAGTTATTTTCATCGCAAAAATAATACTTCCTCCGTCCTCTTTTACTTATCATTTTTTTTATAGATTTGAATTTGACTTGTCGTTTTATATATGAAATTTTTTGATAAACATTATGATGGATCTCAATTTGTTCATATCGAACTACTTCAATAATATATTTTTATTATAATCTTATAATATTTATATTTTGAGTCATTTGCGTTTTAAAATTAATGCATAGTATTTTAAGTGACAAGTAAAAGAGGACAGAGGGAGTAATATTTTAGAATAATTGTTATGTTCATCAGTGAAATAGTTACGTTTATCAAGTAAATATCCATGTTCATCCGTTGTACATCTATGTTTATTAAATTCATCAGACGAATAGCTATATTCATTAATTGCATACCTTTATTTATTAGTTTGATTCATCTTTATTAATATAGTGTATAATAATTGATAAAAAATTAAGGGTTATTCCTTATGCTAATATCAAGTATCAACATATATATTAATTGGAAGATAAACAATTGATACTCTCTTTGTCCTCTTTTACATGTCACTTAACTGAATTTTTTTGTTCACTTTTCATTGTCACTTAATAATTTTCAATGCGTATTTAATATCAACAACTATCTTAAAATGTCAAACATTAATGACTTTATTATCATAATCAATAAAAATACATTCTTCACCAGTAATCATCTACCAATTTTACTTTTTACACGAACTTTTTCAAAAAAAATATTAACCACCTACTTATTAAATTTATTCAATCGCTAGCATTAACTTCACATTAATCTATTCAAATTAACCTTAAACGACATGTATTAGAAGACAGAGGGTGTACATGGTTATGTGGAAGTGAGATATTTTTAATGCTTGTCCATCAAATTAGTTATAGAGTCATTATGGTTGAGGTTTGTTTATCTTAATCGAACCAACTATATGGAGTCATAGTGTCTTAATAGATGTCTAATATTATTAGTAGACACGAAATATTCTGTCCAAACTTCTCTCTTTAATATAAATAGATTGTTGTTAGATAGCATTTATGGCAAGAATTCATTTTGCATCATTATACATGAGAGACCGTGAGACTACGCAAATTCTTGTGTGCACCGAGAGCACCCATCTAGATGGGTGCTTTCGCATGAAAACGATGTCATTTTGCGTCGTTTTCATTAAAACAATCATTTCTATCTCAAATGAACTACTATGTTTATAAGATGAGTTGTTTTGTTCATCAGATGAGCTTCTATGTTCATCAAATGAGTTTTCATGCTCATAAGATGATATGTTCATTAGATGATATGTTCATCAGATGAACTGTTATGTTTGTCAGATGAGCTGCTATGTTCATCAGATGAGCTGATATGTTAATCAGATAAGCTGATATGTTCATCAGATGAGCTATTATGTTCATCAGATGATGTGTTCATCATATAAGTTGCTATGTTCATCAGATTTGATAATATGTTCATCAGATGAGTTGCTATGTTCATCAGATTTATAAAAAAGTCGAGTGTTTTAATGAAAACGAATTAAAACGACGTCATTTTTAAGGTGCTCTCTATCCACCCATAAATCAGTATTGTGACGTTTCTCAAATAATGTTGTATTTTATTGAGCGGATCCAATTATGTTTGTATATTAATGGAGACGTGAAGTTTGACATTTTGGGTCGTGTGATACGTCATATAACTTTTTTTATTGAAAATATAATTTGTAGTTATTATGCTACATATCACATAAATCTGAATTCACACTTATGTCTTGCAATACGATTAATAATCTAGACTATGGTGGGAGGTACAAATCCCGACTCCTGAAATGCTGATGATATATATTCGATTCCAATTGAGGTTAGGAAAATGGATCTCATGTAGTCAAACAATTTATTGCACATATAAAACGATGTAGTTTTAAGTATTATCAACCACTCATAAACTAATATGGGTAAAAAATATAATAATTGTACACATGACAATTTATAAGTGAATGATGATACTGAAAACTACGTCGCTTTACATGTGCAATAAATTGCTTGATGCATGAGATTCAACTCGCAGACCTAAAAACGCATGAGTAAACTATGGGGCATGTATAGAGTTTCCCAAATGAAAGTTGTTGGTAGTGGTGTTTCAGAAAGAAATGTCTGGAAACCGAAGGCTGTGAAGGTTTTGCAACATTAATCGGCCGGCTTCATAACTTACTTGGGACAGTCTAGAAAGTCATTACCGCCTGGTTTGTTAGTGGGGTTTTAAGTAAAGCTTGTTAGGGAATCACATGACTTGATCAGTTGTTGATTTGTTACAAATTTTGGTGAACATGTTCCCACGAGTGCATAATTTAAAAAGTCATGTTTACAGGCTTCAAGACAATGTGTTTATAGATCCGGTTTATGAGAACTGGAACGCTATAAATTGTGTTATATTTACAGGAGAGGAAGTTTCACTGGGTGGGTGGACACCAGGTACTAGCGGCAAATTTTTGTCCATAAAATTTAAAAATTATTTGAAAAATTATTAAAAAATCAGAAAAAATAGAAAAAAATACTAGTTTAATTTATAAACATTAAAACAAAAAAAAATATAAATTCCTATTTTATCTAATTTATGATCTATATTTATTATTTTTACTTCCATATTCATAAGAAATATCTCGATATTCACCATAATTGCTTATATATTAATCAGAATTGCTCCTATATTTATCAGATTATTTTATGGTTTATATTCATTATTTTTGCATCCATATTCATTAGAAATGTCTCGATATTCATCAGAATTGCTCCTATATTTATCAAATTATTTTATGGTCTATATTCATTATTTTTGCATCCATATTCATCAGAAATGCCTCGATATTCACCAGAATTGCTTATATATTAATCAGAATTGCTCCTATATTTATTAAATTTACATATATTTATTTTGAAGGATATAAAATAGAAAAAAATATGACTTTATAATTTTTTTCTATTATTTTAATATTGATAAATGAAATTGGTATTTTTTTATAATTTTTTCTGATTTTTTAATAATTTTTTCAAATTATTTTTTATTTATATGTGTCAATTTTATTATATAGAACGACTTCGTTTTGGGTCAAATCAAAACGACGTCGTCACCGAGAGCACATGCTCCCGGTGCACGCAAGAGTTATTGGGGTATAGCTGACCACTCAGGTTCAGATGAAACTGTTCATATTTTAGTATCAAAATAATATATTTATAATTTTTGTACCCTAATTAAGTCTAAAAATATTATATTTGTTATTTTTGTACTTTCATTCAGCATAAATTTTTTTTATACCTTTAATTAAACTTAAAAATATTATATTTTTATTTTTATACATCGTTCAATTTTTTTAAAAAAATTTATATCTCCGAAATAAAATTTCTAATTTCACACAGAGATTTGTCTCATACCCTAATTCTTGTCGAGAGCTGGATTTGACCGTTCTGTAGCAGTGTTGTGATATGTACCAAAATCCAATTGTTCTGATTTCTTGCTGGCAGGGTCTTTTCAAAACTTGGTGGGTCTGGTTTTGCGTGCTATGCACCTGTCCCGCACATATTCATACTCTGATGCGCCTTAGAGCTTCCACATTCAAAGCTTTGTTTCAAATACGAAACCATTTGCATTGATATGAAAAATAATTTGTATTCTTCTAACACAAAATATTTTTATGAAGATATAAAGATAGATTTTTAATTACGTCTACATATATGAAACTGATTAAAGATAAATCAATTGATCATTAATAAAATTCAATCTTTTACCACATTTGAAATAATTAAGCGTGTTTAAAGATGTTATTTAATCACTGTTGAAAGGATTAGATGTGATAAAAGATCAATTTTTTTGTCACGTTTAATACTCCCAAAAGTGAATAAAGATAATTTTTTGTTGAAAAAATTCAATCAGCTAATTTTTTACAAAAATATTAAAAAAATAAAATGAATAAATAATTTTAAATAATAAAATATTTTATAAAATTAAGAAATTTGTTATTTATTGTAATATAAAAAAGATAAAAAAGTTATAATATTACATGTGGTATCACGCGTAGAATTATGAAAAGTTTGCGTCCAATGTGATTGAAAGATTTGCGAAAAAAGATTTATGACAATACTGACTTGACATGACGCATACCAACTCATATAGTTATACTTTCAAATTGGATTTATAAAATTTTACCTTTATCTCCACAAAAAAAAAGAAAAAAAAGAGAGAAGTATTTCATGCACAAATATATACAAAACCACATAATATTTCTTAAATATTTGAAACCAAAAACTGCTAAAAAAAAGTAAAGACTGCCAGAAATGAAGTGAGTAGATAATGGCAGGAACATATGATTAGCATGACTATCAAGTAACCAAGCCAAACAGCACTTCTCCCATGATGACCCCAGTCAGAAATATACCCATTATCAGGTTCAGAATATAGTTTGATGGAGGAGTTGTTCCATTGTTCACACGAGGATTCTCTGCATAATGCATGAAACCCGTGCCACGGCCTTCTCTGCCCAGGGATCCAACTGCGCCACCTGATTCATTTCCAGAAACTTCCAGAATGGCACTGGATTTTGCTGGCCCCTCGCTGGAGTCATCATCGCTCACTGTGCACAGAAAATAAATAATCAAAATCACAGTTTAGCAATGAAGTTATCACTTAATCCATTTTTAATAAAGTTATTATTTGCTGATAAGACGTCTAAAGCAAATGCGGTTTCTTACCTGCTTCCACTATTTTACTTTCCAGCTTCTTTGGGGGCACATAGCTGCGTTCCTTCTTGCCTGTAGAAAATACTGTGTTATTCTACTGTTTACCAAAATACCTGAGCTTTGATTTTGGTGTAATGATAGTTTCTTACTTGATGCTTGAGCTGGTACTTCAGAATTAGTCCCCGTCCTTGGATTGTTAGCTGATCCATGGATTCTTCCTGAGGCGATCCGTTTTATGCTTCCATCTTCACCTAAAACGTTACAGCTTGTTTAGAAATAGATTCAACAACTGCAAGTTTGCTCAATATGTTTGCACCTCAATGGCTAACCTGCTTGTAGCTCAAAATGCCCGGAGTTGTTGGTGGATAATGAAACCTCATGAGCCAGTATCATGTCATTATAGAACTCTGCATTTGAGCTCTCCGAGTCACTAAGATAAGCAGACCCACCATATACTGCTTCTTCATCAAACTGCATTTCAGATTGAACTTTAGCGATGAAGGGACATACAAAATATATTTTGATCAGTGCATGACAAATCAGTTAAGAAAATCCCCTCAAACCTCAACAAACCTTGAGCACAAAATTAGCAAAGCAAAGATTTTTAAGCATAGAGAACACAGCGAACAGTACCAGAGATTGGGGTACATCATTATCTGTTTCAGTGCCTGATTCAGCATCCAGAGTAAGAGTGTTTAGCGTAAAGACTGAGCTCACGACATCATCAATGTTATGGACAGCCTCCTGCCGGCTCTTACTATTCGAAAACTGAGTTACTCCGTGGTCATTACTGGATACATTTATGTAGCGTGCAGTCATGTGTGTTGGTCCCTGGTTCGGATAGACACCTGACAATGGAATAGCAGGAAGCATTCTGTCTAGTCCGTCCCATGTCGGTGGTTGGCCATCGAAAAACCTTTCAAATGCTTGGAAATCAATATCATCCTATGACCAAATAGGAAATTTGTTAGTGCAGTAATTTGCAAAAGTGGTCATAGAAGCAAATGCAAATGAACAAAGCTTGTGCAGTCACCTCCAGACAGGGGGAGTGAACGTTTTGGGCATGAGAAGACACCTCTTGCTCTTTCCAGTTTTGATTAACACGAGTTTGATCAGAGGAAGAAAAGTTTCCAGAGCTCCGAAGGAGAGTGGGGGTTGAAGGGGAGTAGGATGGGGCATTGTTATTAATCAACAAGGAAACAGATGGAGAGGATTTATCATCAGAGTTTGAAATTTCAGGATTCTCATCTTCTTTCTTCTTCAGCAAGTAGAGAACAAAGGCCTGTAGATGGGGAAGGTTAACATGGAATCAGAGAATTCATTGGAGTAGTAATTGCAATGGTAAGAGGGGACCTGAGGATTATGCTTGTCGGCAGAAGCACGGTACTCATGCATAACCCAGCGGGTTCTGTGAGCTCTCTGTGCACGGCCCTTATAAAAGACGAGAGTCTTCTTGGTGCCGATGAGTTTCTTGGAGGAGGTTTTGATGAAGCGATCCCTACCGGTGGGCTTCCAGAAGCCGTCTTTGGTGGCCCTGTTGGATCGGGTACTTTTGCCGTACTTGGAATCCCGACGCCCAAAGAAGTACCATTCCTGATCATCGGAGTCGGAGCACAAATGCCCTCCAGGCCACACACAAGTCTCATCATTCATTTTTGAATATATGGCAAAAGAAGAAGAAGAAGAAGAAGAAGAAGAAGAATGGATGGATACCTGGTATCTCCCAAGGCTCCCATTTGCAGACATCGACTTCACGGATGTTGCTAACATCACGCTCCGAACCCTGATTCTTTAATCTCAGATAGTGATTCACCAGCTCCTGATCCGTCGGGTGGAACCTGTACCCAACCGGCTTCGACATCTGAATATCTATCTGATCACTCCCCCTCCAACAATTTTTTCACAACCCCAACCTATCCAGCCACTATCACTAGGCAAAGCAGCAGCGAGTAGCAGCATTAAATCAATTAAACCTTTTTCTTTTTCTTTTTCTGACAAAATAAAACACGTTTAGTGTTGACTCTAAAGTCACGCCTACCCCACCATTTCACCTACGAAACACCGCCACCTCATTTTTCATAAACTTGCTCAGGAAGGCACCATATCTAAAATATCATAGCCCAACCACCCCTCCTATACATCATATCAATATATACGAGTATTAATTATAGGGGAAATCGGATGACATTTTATATTCTTTAGGTAGGGTTAAAAAATATGAAGAAAATTTTAAAAGAGATTCAGAATTACTATTACTTATTTAATTGCGATCAGAATTATTATGATTTTAAAAAAAGTACGAGGCAAAAAAAATTAGACTAATTTTCTAAACTAAAATTCACCATTACATTACAAAACTAATATTATTATAAGACTTAGATTTGTGTTTGAAAATTACGTCGTTTGATTATCAAAATACATTGTTTTCTTTATGTGCGTAAAGCGATATAATTTATTTTGATAACCAAACGACTTAATTTTCACGCAAAAATCTAAGTCTGATAATAATATTAGTTTATAAATATAATGATAAATTTCGTTTTAGAAAAGTAGTCCAATTTTTTTTTATTGCACCCTTTTAAAAAATTGTAGTTGTTCTCACTGCAATTAGATAAATGGTGATAGTTTAGGGCCCTTTTGAATTTTACCCCAAAAACCATTATTTTGTTACTTTTTTGTTTTGGAGATTTTAGGATTTTACTGTGTTAGAGTTATAGGGTTTTAGACTTTTAGTGTTTTATAATTTTGAGATTTTGTGTTTTTAGGGATTTCTAGGGGTTTCATACATTTTTGGTTTAGGATTTTTAGATTTTAGAATTTAAATTTTAGATTTTTTATATTTTATTATATTTAGAAGTATGTTATAAACATTTTAAAAACTTAAAATGAAAATAAAATAAAATTATGTTATTTTGTCGGTCCCTTCCGTAACTTGCATAAGGTGTCAATTTATATAAGATGACCCATTAATTTTAGGGATAAAATCTAAAAGTGGCTTTGAACTATCACCGCTTACCCAATTGCGGTCAGAACTATCACGATTTTCAAAAAGGGTGCGATGAAAAAAAATTAGATTGATTTTCTAATATAAAATTTACCATCACTTTCCTAAACTAATATTATTATGAGACTTAGATTTATGTGCGAAAATTACGATATTTGGTTATAAAAATAAACTATATTGTTTTGCGTATATAAAGAAAACGACGTCTTTTGATAATCAAACGACATAATTTTCACTCACAAATCCAAGTCTTATAATATTATTAGTTTTGGAATATAATGATGAATTTTATTTTAGAAAGTCAGTACAATTTTTTTTCATCGCACCCTTTTTAGAAATCGTGGTAGTTCTGACCGCAATTGGGTAAACAGTGTTAGTTCAGGGCCCCTTTTGGGTTTTTCCTTTAATTTTATAGAAAAAACACAAACACTCTAATTTTAAAGAAAAATGAGCCGGAAAAAAAAGGACTTCCGCCGTCCCATCTACTACGTGACTTGTGTCGATATCAGTTCTGAGATTTTGACTTGTGGCAGAATCGAACAGACGACAGAGAATTAAATGAAATTAAGTTGCCTCTTGATTAGTTAGTGTAGTATGAGCTTTGGATTTGGACTTTGAGTTTAACACCCAAGAGGATAGATGATTTTTTTTATATTTTTATTTATTTTAGATAGGTTACAGGCTGAATCAAGTTATATGATGATGTTTAGAGTTGAATTTGAGTTATAGAAACTGAAATTTGGATTAGATTTGGGTGCAAAATTAAAATTTGAACTAAATTAAGTGTATATATATATATATATATATAGGGGAAGGATCCGTTGTGAATCTTTAAGTTGTGAATAAACTGTGAACAATTTTGAACCAACCATTTAGTTTCTTTTTTAAGTTTGCTTATTAAGTTCTATTAATTATCTAAACGGCATTAACTGTCTTAAATTTTTTTAATTTCCTTTTCAATGTCATTTCAGGTATTTTTACTGCTGTTTCAGCATGTTCACTGCTGTCGTTTGAGATACGTTCACTGCCGTTTCAGGCACGGCATATTCACTGTCGTTTCAGACATGTTGTGCCATGTTCACTGTCGTCTCAGGGCATACCGTCACATAAATATGTTTACTGTTCACTGCAATAACTGCATGTTCACTGTTCACCCATGTCACAAATCTGAGTCGGATATATATATTGCACCACAAAAATAATGCTGTCATTATGGATATGAGTAAAATAAGTTAAATAACCAGTTTTATACTCTTCACAGCTAAAACTGATAAGCTAACGTCAAAGACTGTAATTGCTTACCTTGTTTGTTATAAGTTTCTCGTTAATTGGAATTCTAATAGCTGGTGTGTCTTGCATCATGAGTAGCTAACATTGGAACGTAATCAATTAATTATCAACTTTCAAGATCCCAAAAAAAGCAACGAGTACCTGAAATTGATTATCTTTTGCTTCCATCAAGTGAGAAACTATACTACTGAATTGTTATGTTAGTCACCTCTTATGCCTTCTTGACGTCCGACACCATATTCATCACAGAAAAAAATCTCGCACGACAAAATCCGAACGATGGTGAACACGCCGTCTGCCAACGTCCGAAGTCTTCAATATAAATCTGCTGATCTCTCTCATGACTGCCGCGTTAGCTCAGATCTGAAACGAAAGATGTCAAGATCGATGAAAGAATAAAATTTGTGACGCGATGAAGATTTAAAATAGGAAATTAAAAATAGAAAGAGGGAATAAAAACATATGGATGGAGTGATTTGTGACTTAATTAGTTAGAGATATTTGTGGAAAGATATATGCTACAAATTTAATACAATTAGACAAAAAATATTATGTAAGTCAAAATGCGGTAGTTTAATGTTCTAAATGGTTGGTCCAAAATTGTTCATTATTTATCCTCAACTTAAGTGTTCACAACTGATCCACCCTCTTTATATATATATATATATATATATATATATATATATATATATATAGGGGGAGGGATCCGGTGTAAACACCCTTCCCGATGTAAACAGTGGACAAATCCTGACCACTCATTGTAGGCACATCTAAAAGTAAGATAATTATGAGTTTCTAATTTTAAGACACTACAAAACTATTGAATAAAAATTTAAAAAAAATTTAAAAAATTGTAAAAATTTAAAAAACTTATTATTATTTTAAAAAAAAGACAAACTAAGAATGATTAGAATTCCAGCGATGGTGAATTTCGGGTTCACCATTATAAGAGAGGGTAATTCACGCAGAAATTTCTTGATATTTTTGTTTATCATAGTGAATTTATATTTCACGGACATAAAGAATAGACTAACTACGGTGAATATGATGGTGAATTTTAAATTCACCATGGTACACACATATATGAGAGGGCAGTACACACATAAATTTTTGATTTTTTTTATTCTCCGTAGTTAATTTATATTTTATGGACATAAAAACTAGGGTCACCACGGTGAATTTGATAGTGAATTTTTAGTTCACCATGGTGAACACACACACTTCACCATTATTCATCTCTAATTGAGCCTCATTAATTTGTCGCATCATCAATGTAGTAGACACATGTTCACTATAAAAAAAATTACCCAAACCTATAGTAAAAAATTTCAATAATTTCTAAACCTCCACAAATGGTCACCACCACAATGACTCCGACCACGATAAATATAACACCAAATATTGGGGCTTTTGCAATATTTGAACAGCGAGCGGTGCTACAATTGGACACCACGTTTGTGGACTTGGTGATGTTCTTCTAGGCTAGATTTGGGGCTCTGGCTTGTTAGCGCTTACGGTGCACTTCTCCATTGTGACCAACTTGCTGCCACATACGTCTGGATTTTTTCCATAATTGAAAACTAAAACATCAAACAAGTCAGGCCAACATCAAATTTTTTGACCAGGTGAACTTCACCCCGATGAACAAATAGTTCACTAATCCACAAATTACACATCATCAAGCTTAGAGAAGGTTTATGTGTAAATCTTGAAAAGAGAAGAGATAAAATCTATCAACAGAAAGCTTGAGATCATCCTCTTGCTACTCTGTTTAAAATTGCTAGCAGTAAGCACATTCTACGGTGAATATAGTTCACCAAAATAAATCTGTATTACCTAGGCCGCAAAATCAAAGACCAATCATCTCTAAAGCCAGATAAACCTATCATAAAATGCTATTCCACCATGCCCCACAATACAAATCACATATCTGAAATTCACTATAACAGTGAATCGTGAATTCACTACATATCTGGAATTCACTACAACGGTGAATTGTGAATTCACTATATTAATATAACATAAAAAATCAATACAGACAGCTCACCAATATAAAAATTACATAAACTAGTCGATCAACATAAAATAAACTAAACAACTATGTCATCAATCACCATAGTGACAATGTAGTACATGCATAAGCTGTGAACTATAACGGAAAGCTTGTCGTTTAGATTTGGGGCTTGGCAAAAGAATATCAAAACAATCTTCACTACATCCATGATTAATGATTGCGTTTGTTGAACTGAGGCTAGCTACCTTTGGCACCCTTGATTGAGTCCAATTAACAATGATTTTTTTAGCAGCAGCAGCAGCATTGCAATTGACATTGTTCAATTGGCTTGAAGCCTCTTCATGAGTCATATTTCTGTTCTCATCTGTCCCTTTTCATTGTTGTCGTCCTACTCTGAGCAAAGATAAAAGTGAAGGAAGAAAAAAACACTATACTGAGAACTAAAATAAGTTAACGCCTTAACATATACTAATTATGACCTATACATTCGCAAAGAAATTACTGTGATAAGAATATTTTTATGCAATTTACAATTAATAAAACATCATTCACAGCAGCTCAAACTAATGGCTACGCCATGTTAACTTGGCTGAATATATCCACTACATATGAGTCATGGCATAAAATTTTGAAATAAAAAACGCGAAAGACATATAACAATCAAGTAACATTTTATACAATCTAGCATAGGAATTTTAACTTTAATACTACCTCTACAAGCACGAGATCCATCTTCCCAATCTGATCCTTCTCCTGACAAATTCTACACTCCACCACCCTTTTTTTAATCACAAACTCCAGCAGTAGTAATCCATATTGATGTAAAAATCTGATGCTTCTGCATTTTCCTTAATTCTACATTTCCATATAATTTGAAACAGTTGAGCACTTTGACTTCAACCACACGAGCAGTGTGTGGGATATGAACAGATGAACAAATGGCAAATCCCAAAGCTTCAAACTTTTTGTAGCAATCAAATTTAAATGCAGAGGATCATTTTGCAAGCAGGGACGAGCATCCCAAAAAGGCAAATCAGAACAAACACAGCCAGGTTCTGAGATGCCCAACTGATGGGCCGCCATTTGATGTCCACGCTCGAGCTCTTCATCGCTTTCTTGCTGCTTACAGCCCCCTTCCCCAAATCGAAGCTCCTACCTTTCATCCTCAATTCCACCACACACCTACTCAAACTCCTGTTCTCGCTCTCCAACTTATCCATCTGCCTCCGCATCTTCCAGTACTTGTAAACCCTAACCTGAACCACAAATATCACAAACAACGACAAAGAAAAAGAAACAATCGACAGAATCCACCACGCGAAGCACGACGTCTTGGGACTCCGGTAAGTGATCTCTGCTCTCGATGATGGAGATATTGAGGACGAGCTTCTGAACCCTAAATGAATTCAGCTGCTTATTGAACCATTAACTTTGTTTGACTTAATAATATCTGAGATTATTACAGCCATCAGATCTATAAATGTGAAAGGGTAGGATTACTCCACTATATACAATAAAAATACTATTTACAATTGATCTCTCCTATATATATATATATATATATAGAGGAGGGATCCGGTGTAAACACCTTTCCCGTTGTAAATAGTGGACAATTCCTGACCACTCATTTTGAGCTAAATCCGAAAGTGTGATAATCATGTTTTTTAATTTTGAGAAATTTTAAATGTAATAGATACAAAATTAAAAGTAAATATAAAAAATTTAAAAAATAAAACATTTATAATATTTAGATAACAATAATTTAAGGAAAAGATTAAAAAAATTATTTTTTAAAAAAATATTGTAAAATTTTTTAAAAATTAAAAAAAATTAAAAATTAAAAAGGTTAAAAAATAAGACAACATAAAAACGGTGAAGATTCCAGAGATGGTGAATTTCCGATTCACCATGGGGTGTGCTTTATAACTTACGGTGCACAAGAGTTTCACCTATAGGATTCATTGCAATAGTGAATCATGAATTCACTGTATCAATATAACGTATAAAATCACATATCCATAATTCAAGAGAAAAAATACAATCACATCTGAAAAATGAATTAAATCAATCTAAACATAAAGCTCTTGCACCTAATCGGATATGGTAAATAACCTATTCACCTGTACTAAGAAAATAGTTCAACACAGTGAGGTTCAATGTTTTGATTTTTGAAGCTTGATTGTGACTATTACACCTATACATGAACACTTGAGGCATACAAAATTACTTGCTGGCATAGCAACACTTAAAGCTACACCATGTATTTTTTCACTTGAAATCCGACCACTCGCTTGCAAGTTTCTCCTTGCACTCGTCCATTTACTAATCTGTTGCGTAACTCAGCTCATCTATAACTCCACTAGCTCCTGTAACAGCTTCATCTTAATTTAGCCTGCTTACTAAAAAAGATGAGAAAGCAAAACAGTTATCAAAACTAGTAATTTGAACCCCAATCACAGTTATCCAACTACACAACAACTTATGATATTAGGAATCAATGTGTGATTACAAGATATGATCAATCTTGTGAATGCTCTCATTTTACAGCCAATCATTCAAGTAAAATTTTGCCCAACCAGTTTGAACACAAACTACTAACAAATGAACATGCATTCTGATATTCACCACACACACATGTGCAATGACTTTTTAAATATCATTAAGGTGTAGGTCCATGTTGTAGTTGTTGTCATAATACTATCGTTTAATGTCAATTTCATATTTAAACTAAGAAATAATTTTCTGTTAGTAAACATTTTAATAACAAGGAACAGCCACTGAACCAACAGATGAACATGCAAATACGTATTCATTTGTATCAAATTCTTACTATTTCATGTGCTTTTGACAAAGAATCAAAGTTGCTAAAGGGCAGAGGGATGTATTGCATGTAACTATGAAAACAGGACATACATGGAATATAATCAGAAGGATTGCCATGGAAAACAAACAGAGCTGACCTTATGATAATAACAACACCTCAGAGCAGTACTTAAAGCTGCAGTGTCAGTCTCGTAACCTTGGGTGTGCAGATTGCCATACCTAAGCTATGTCTGAGCTCAAAATTTAAAAGAGAATTCAACATATAGTCACTCGGGCATGTATTAAAGTTGATTTGTATCATAACATTAGACTACTATTAATACTAAGTTGAGGACTCATCAATAGTTTTAGAAACATCAGCGTCTTCGTAGAATGTAGCATGAGCGTCACTCCAGCCCTCGCCACACCCATTCACCGACACACCAAGGCTGAGAAAGTACACCAAGATGAACTTAGCAAATCCTAATTTTTTACACAATAAAAATCTAGAGAAAAAAAATCAAAACATCACCATTTTACATTCTCATTGAGGTATATTATCAAACAGTGAGTTTCAGAAAAACCAAACATACCAAACTAATCAGGCAAGTAGACTAGTTGATCATTGATGGAAAAATAAGCAAAAAAGCAGAAGTCATAGCAAAGCTAACAAATCAAAAAAAGCCCTCGAATCCTATCAATGGTCGGAGGTGGTGGCTGGCGTAGCGTATGGCTCGAATTGACATGGATCTGAATTGTAGCGTACCTCGCGATGGACTGGATATGGCCGGATTTGATCTGGTGTGGATAGAAGGCTGCGATTGAGTGAATTTGAGGTAAAGATGCTTCAGTGATTGTTCGTAATTCAGGCAAGATGATTTACGAACCTTAGGGTTTTGAAGGCTCGGCTCCATGAGTGGTTGCGTCGCTCAGATCTGGTGGACAATGGCTCATTGACAGGTAATGTTGTGGAATTCTCCGCCTTAGAGTGTTCACGATCAAGGGTTAGTCGAGACGCGAAGGGATCTTCGGTCGTTGGTGGGTATCCGATGATGACTCCTTCGTGCTCTAGCTCATTGCTTTCTCTCTTCAATATCTCCTGATTTGTTAAAAAAAAGTAAAATGGGGTACTAAAAAAATGATCTAAAGAGCCGTAGTATCTATCAATATGGATGGATGAGATTTGTCCATTATTTACAATGAAATTAGTATTTATATTTGATCCCTTGTGTGTATATATATATCTATATAGGGGAGGGATCCGTTGAGAACCTCCTTACGTTGAGAACCGTTGTGGATAATTCTGGACCAATCATTTTCTTTCTTTCTTTAAGTTTATTTATTATGTTTTATTTATTATGCAACACTCATTAAATGCGACATATTTGGAAAGTGTATTTATGTATTATATATAATTAAGTATCATTAATGTTTTATTTTTTTATTTGTATTTCATATTTTGTAAGCTTTAGTGTTTTTTTTTTTAATTTTTGGTAGTGCATTTTTTTATTGTGTCACTGACGGTGAACATATTCACCGTCAAAAATTAGTATTCAATAGTGAACGTATTCAATGGTGAACATTTGCGAAACAAATGTTCACTATTCAAAAAATTACACATACTCATAAAAAAATCAGTAATTTTTAAAATTTGAAACCTTGTTCACTGTTTAAATTATGTACAAATAATGGTGAACATAATAGATTAATGAAAAAAGTAAACAATTATAATGGTGAATATTCACCAAAACTCACATATACCTTGGAAGTATCATGAATGTGCTTGGGTGATAAATGACGTAATAAATGACGATTAGAAATTACTATTACCAAAACCGACAATTATAATTGCTCCTTTTAGAATCAAGTAAATTAGGAAAGATATGATTATTATTAAATGACGTAATAAATGACATAATCAGGTAAATCAGCCATTTATTAACTCAAATGACATAATAAATGAAGTATCAAAAATGGATATGTAATGATCAAAACACGGTCATTTTGAATAAGAAATGATTGGTCCACGTTTGTCCACAAGGTTCTCAATGAAAGGAGGTTCTCAACTGATCCAACTTCTATATATATATGTGTGTATATATATATATATATGGGGAGGATCAGGTGAAAATCACTTTATATTTGTAAACTGTGAACCACCCTTGATCATTTATTCATATTCCATCTGATGTTTATGATTTATTTTAGATTTGTTATCTATTTTTCTGAAAAATAATTAAACCCTTATTTTATGGGCTGTTAGATTTCTTTCATGATTTATTCCTTAATATAAGGAATTAAACGTATGATTCTTTCTCTTTCCTTGTTAGATTCGTTGTAATATATTTCTCTTTCTTCTATTTTTACGACAGAGTTTATTTGTCATAACTTTTTTTTTCTTATTATTTTTAATGCACATCGTCAAACATTTTATATATTGGTGCACAATTCAATCTATATGCCTTGATGCATAATTCAACATTAGTGAATGGTTTGATCTTTGGTGCACAATTCGAATTCTCAGAGTACAATTTGATTACTATTTTTTAATGGTTATTTTTGACAAAAAGTGCACTTATTATGATGTTACGGTGAATGAGTATAGTCATGTACAAATGTGCAACAAAATTCATATGTGCACCATTACAAAATCAACAGATCTTAATGTGCACCATTAAATCCAAAAAATAGTGCACCATAACAATCTAGAATTTCGCCTCAACAATCGATACATGACTCTAGTTGGTTCGACATGTAACAGTGAACCTAACATTGGCAGAAATACTCAAACCTGATATACTTACAAAAGCTCTTAGCTTTTGCCATGTGCACCAAAAGTTCTTACCATGTGCACCATGCTTTGGACACCCTTATGCACCATACCTTGGAGGCAATTAATCGAGATACTTCACACTATACAATTAGACCCGATTCATAAAATTGATGTATCCGAGATTTACAGTTAGACTATACCAAAATTAGCCAAAACCCCTCAATGAAACAAAAAATAAAAAAATATTATGCACTAAATTAACAAAAAAACTGTCATTCTTAATCTAATCTAAATTTTCACCTTTAAAAACTAGTTCCAATAAACTCATTGTAGTTTCACTATCCATCTACTCATACAGAGGTGCAAACCAACAAGATACATTAATAAGAGACGCCAAACATATCAAAAATATTCACCTCATTGTAATAGATTAACAAGAAATAAAAAGTTAACTCATTGTAACTTCATTGCAAAGCTCAACTAAATATTGTTCATGACAAAAACAATGTAAAAGATGGCAACTAGCACCAAACATATGGAAAATATTCAAACAAACCACATTTAATATGTCAGCGTCAATTTATCAAACACCTGGAGTGCACCAAACCTGGAGCACACCAAATGGAGCAGCAGCAACACCCATCACTTTCGGCACCGACGATCAGCAAATTGGAGTTGGCACCACCCATCATGATGGAGCTGCTAGGTAAAATGCTAACCTAAGCTGAATGAGGGGTCATCATCATCCCTTGCGACGGTTGCCGGCTTTGAATCGAAGCGTCTCGAGAATCTATCAGATCTTGGTTGAACCAAAGGTACTGATTTTATGGTTCCTGTGATCGAAATCAACGTGAGGTGTCTTGTTGCCTGCTCACTAGTATCGCCTGATTTTTCACATGTTAATCGCAGCTCAAACTTGCCATGGAAGCGGCAAGACAAAAAATTACATAACCCCAAAACCAAAGTGAAGCAGCAACTCCAAGATAAGAAGACAAAGATGACAATTGCGTTCTACTGTTGACGACAAGTTGGTCTTCATGGACCTTCGTTAGATAACAATTGCGATGGAGGTGAAGTAGAGATGCGTTGACAGGTTGGATAGTAGTCGATTGGTTGCTGTGTAATTTATTAGGTATTTGATATTCAATCAAATATAGAGATAACATTTGACGGGATTGGTAGTGTAAAAAATGGAAACTAGTTTTAGAAAAAAAGATATGTATACATAAAAAAATTCATTTCAAAAAGGATTAAGTTGAATTTATTTATGAAAAACTAAGAAATAAATCTAGTCCATTAAATTTGACAGATCAAACGGATATTGTTAGTTCTCAGTTTACAAATCCAAAAAAGTTTTCATTTGATCCACATTATATATATATATATATATATATATATATATATATATATATATATATATATATATATATATATATATATATATTAAATTTTTTCTTCAGTATGTGTAAAAATATTTTGGGTTCAATTCGGGGGATGATTGTCCTGTTTCCCAGTGCCACCACCACCACTGTTTTCCCCTTCTTTAGTTACAGTTGAAAAATTTGGAGAAATTATCTAAAGCTTCTTTGTTGTCATCAAAACTTTTATTCCCTTTTTCATCTAATTTTCTCTCCCCCAACTTTTTCTTAGATCAAACAAATGATTCCTCCTCTTTTTCCTTCAAAATTTTCTTTCTCAAATTTTTTTACTAAATTAAACACAACCTAAATGATCTGAACTACTACCTATTATATATCTAATAACAATCTGAAGTACTCAATTTTTAAAAAGTGAAAAAAACCTTTAAACTAATTTGTAAAACAAGAATTGTAATTACATCCTTATAAATCTCATTACATAAATTAGGCATACCAATTCATTAGTTGAATCGAAACAGTTCGATTAAACTAATGCCAAACATATTTCTTTTTCTTCCTTTTTTTTTATTTTTTATAATTTGGATGTTGGCAAATTTTCTGAGTCTCAATCCAGTTAAATCTTGTGTAGTTTGCATTTTTAATCCAAAAATTAAACTCAAATTGTGAGAATGAAATTAGTGAGGCAGATTAGACCAACTACAAAACTATAATAAGTATATACACATAGTTTTCTTCGCCTGACGTTGAATATTTTCGTACCTCGTAAGCGAGGGTCTAATAAAAGTCAAACAAATTTTATAACTTGTTAAGACTGGATTCGAAAACTAGGAGACGAGGGCTTGTCTAAGCGTTATAGTCCTACTTACAATCTATTCAGCTTTCAAACATAAACTTAGGATTTGGTTACGTAGTATAAAGTGATCCTAAGATATCATTTCTCTTAACTATCATGCATAAAGTTACTGTGATAACATTAAGTCTTATTTCATGTTCATGCCAGATGAGTGTGTCAGCTAATTAACACATTTTGATAACTTCGTATCCGCCTTTTGCTTGGAGAATTTATGAGGATATTACACATTTTTCGATAAAGCTTGAGTGCTTAGAGGAGGTTTAGTGTGCTACTCAGTATGCTTTCTTCTTCCTCATCCTCTTATTGTTTAGGAATAGTTGGTGAGACTACCTCCTTCCACTCTATAGTTTTATTATATCAATCATCTCAACTTTGGGAGTAAGTGGAGTGGTTCCTGATGTTCTTAATCAACCAACTTCTGGATTTATTCCTTCGGCTCTTGGAGGTCTATATATGTGGCCTTTATATGTTCTTCAATTGCCGCTTTGAATTCTCTAAATTCTTAAACACATTCAATTAGTATCACGGAGAATTTAGGTTTGTCTAATTTAGATTGGGCTGGCTTAATTGAAGGTTCAGAGTTTGCTCTAATGAAAAGCTGAGGCTGGAATCCGTAGTTGGCACAAATTAGATCTTAGAATGAAGAACTGGGGTGAATCCTATAGGTTTGTGAAAAATTTTGTTCGTAGGATTTTTCTCAAGTCCATCTTGCTCGGCCTTGGTTATATTTGCATATTTGTTAGCCTCTTCTAGATTGGGGTTTCGTGATAAGTTATGTAGGCAAGGTGGGTACTGGTTTATCAGCTTGACATTCAATCATTGCTTGTGAATGTTGGGTTCTGCTCTGCACTTTGACTTCATCCTCCCGGTCCTTGGATTTTGTAGTTGGAAGAATCAGTTCGTCACACTAGTCATGTTGATTTTAGAAAATTCATCTATATGACTCCATGCTTCCTCCATGGTTTGGATCATAAGTGTTCCTCATGTTGCATTCTTGAGGTATCACTTAGTGGGAACATCTAGTCCAAATAAAAAAAAATATAGCAAAATGGGTATTGGGTAGTTGTAGTCCTTATCGTTCCTTTGAATCGTCTCTAAGCGTCACATTTTTATTTGCCATCTTGTTGTTAGAAGTAAGTAATTTGGAGATTGTATTAGGTTGTTAGCTTTGGAGGATAGAAATGGTAAGAAAGTTTTAGAAAATTTAACCTAGATTTTGAATATACCCCTCTCAAAACTTTGCACTCATTCCTTAGCTTGGCCTTTCAACTAAAAGGAAAATAGCTTCATGTAGGCTATGTCTTAAGGTAGGTTTCTCTTAAAGGTATTTCAAAGCTCTCTACATGATTTTTATCGCTACTCTAGTGAATGGATTAACATCAATCACTGTGATGAAGCTTGGATTAATGTCCTCACTTTTTGCAGTGGCTGAAGGTGGTTCAACTATAAATTTACATTTACTTCAAATAGTTTGGAAAAAATTCCCACGCCGTTACATTTTTAGTCATTGCTGACAATGAGTGCTCTTTATAAGTTTTTGAATTTCTATAACTTTTATTTTTTTTAAAAATAAATAAATTTGAAAACTAAGCTAGATAAAACTATTACAACAATCTCAGACAAATAAATCATAACTCCCTAATGATGGCGCCATTTTGACAAATAGTATTTTCACACTTCACAAGCCAGGTTAAACAAAATTTATAACCCAGAAAGACCTAGTTCAAAAACATTGACATGGAGGCTTGTCTAAGTGTTCTAGTCCAAGTTATTATCTATTCAGTTTCCCAAATATAAACTTGGGGTTCAGTTATGCAGAATAAAGTGGCCCTAGGATATCATTTCTCCCAAGTATTATGCTTAAAATTACTATGATCGACATCAAGTCTTATTTCATGTCCATGCCAGATGGGTGTGTCAACTAAGTAAGCAAATTAACACATATCTCTTTATGTTGATATCAGAGTCTAAGCATCTCCTAAAATAACTTGTTAACATATTATAATTGAGCAAGGAACATGTGTTGTATTAAGGTAAACATGTGGTATACTAAGAGTATAAGGTAAAGAACATTGTTACTAGGTGAACCCTAGGACCTGAATTTCTTACTCACTCATGGATACTGCTAGGTGAGTCATGATGAGTAGAGAAACTCACTACAAAAGAAACTAAGCTAAAAATATAAAAACTAACTACAAGTGTATATTGAGAGAAGCTCTCTACAGGGTGAATGGATGGAGGAATGAATGAATAGCATCTCAATGTTTAAATGTGAATCAATATATCTTTCAGAGGTGTTGAGAGGTCCCTTTCATAGTGTATGATAGTTGACTTTTGGAACTTTAAAGAGGAAGTATCATTTACCTCAACAAATCCTCTAAATAAAGGCATTGTTTTCCACTTACAAAGTCGAGTAAGATGTAGGACTTAATTCTTACTCAGTCAAGTAAGCAGTCATAGATGCTCTACTTCACTATGTAAATCTTTTGTTAAATTTTACATAGTCGAGTGAGGCAATAAATGCTGCACTAGGCAATGTAAGATCCTTTGTAATTTCTCTACAAGGTCATGTAAGGTGTATTAATGCGCCAACACGGGTCGTATGAATTTTTCTTATAGGATTTCACACAAACGAGTAAGGTTATAAATTGACTTTACTCAGTCGAGTAGCTTTCTGATATGACCAAATTATTTCGTTTCTATTATACTTAACTCTAATTTTTTATTGTTTGAGAGTATTACTTGATAAGTTTAGCTAGTTTTCATATTACATGGTAATTTGGAGCTCAATGCGAAAATGTCCCAAAAGATGAGTATTTGGAGCAAAATACGGACATAATCAAATTGAAGTACAAAAGTCACTTTTTGACCGAACACAAAAGCGTGTGCTAAGGATTGTAGCCACCGGCGGTGACGTGAGGATAGGACACATGGAAAGTTAAAGAAAGAAGTCGAGGGTGCTAACTCGGCAGTGGCCCGCCCTAATCTCTGTGTGTGAGGTTTAATTGAGCTGAGCGTATCGCGATCCTCTTTCTAAAATTGGGACACATAATCCGAGCATCATTTGAGATTGATATCTTTCATACTAGATATCTAACTTGAGTGATTCAAATCATCACAAAAAGAATAAAAATTATTTACAACTTCCTAAGAACAGTTCGAATCTAATTCTTGCCAGATTTGTGCTAGTGGAGCCAACAAAGTTGATGGACAAAATCTTCCTAATTCAGCTCCCAATTTCTAAGTTCCTGATTTCTATCTCAACCAAGTTAGAAACCTAAAGGCTATAAAAGATAATTATCAGAAAATCTACATCAAATTCATGCAGATCCTATTGACTAAGTTGGAGGCCACTCAGGGTTATAAAAGGAGGTATTGACCCACTCTTTCAAGTATGTCAAATCGAGAGCTTGCAAAGCTTTTTGCCGTATGCTTACTAGCAAAGTCAAATATGAAGTGTCTTAGGGTTTCTAACCTGCAACTGATAGTGGGGGACCACCGAGGAATGAAGAACTTAATATGGTTTGTAAGGATTGTTACATATTTTATTATTTTTTCTGTGGTCATGCGTGGATAATTTCCTTTATGTAGTTCATCTGCAATGACTTTTATATTGTTGTTGTGATATTATTATTCTTAATAAATTTATGTTTTGATGTTATTTCTATTGAGCTTAGAGAGAATGATTATGTTATTACATGACAACTTTAATGTATGAATGCTTTTGTTGTATGATTTATTACTACCAAGCTAGTTGTGAGGCTTTAGGCGTATTTCAACTGGATGAATAGCAAATAAACATATGTTGTGGGTGTTTGTTGCTGAACATACTCTAAGTTAGCTTTAGGATAGTATGCCTAGATTGAACTCTAAGTTTCCTTTAGTACTCTAAGTTGGTAAACATACTCTATACTTCTATCTCGCATGATTGAATATAGAATTTGTATCACTGACTAAAGAGTATAATGTATAAAGGTAGGAACATTTCTTTTCAACTCATCACAATATCATAGTGAATGGGTGCCTATGTCTTACTGAGTTTTGTTTTATAATATGACTTTCATCTTTAGTATTAATGATCAACACAATCATAAGTCACTCACCTAAGTTACGCGTCTGTCATACTGGTTCTATCTTCTTCTTAGACTCGTAAGTCGATTGTCACTGGTTTCATCAAAAAAGCGCCCAATCGTATTTTTGATTTTGTTTTATGGCATCATTAAAGATTTCAGATATTTTTTCCTTGTGGGTTTGACCCTTGCTGCTTTATAGTGAGAAAGAGATAAATTTTATTTGCATAACGCTATCAACGTTTTCATCTTAGTAATGAGAATAATTTCATTTTATAATTTTTATTTACCTTATGCACCGAGCGTGCGACCTGTTTGACCGAGCGCAAGGCCTCATCTCTTACCACGTGCGCACACTTTTCATAGACTGAGCATGGAACATGTGTGTCTCAAATCTATAATTTACTTTTTCTGCCTAGTTCACTAACCCTCTGACTAGTTTAATGTTTAGCGTATGAATCCTCAGTTTCAAAATTAACCATTTCCACCTTATGAGGGTCATGAGAGCTGACCACACCACTATTCCATGATCACCCCCAGTGCATTCAGTCCAACGATGGTGATGCAGATTCAGACATCGAAATCAAGGGTGGTGTGATACATCAACACCCGAAACTTCGAGGGACTCTAGGAGAAGATGTGCAATGACATCGACATGATTTCAACACGATTTGCACCACGATGAAACTAGCAGGAACTAATCTGGATTGGTTCACATTAATGGCTTTTCCCTTTTACGTTATGGATTATGCTAAATAATGGTTGTTGTATATGCCTAGAGGTACTATTACAACATAGAGCCATATGTAAGACAAGTCTCTAGCCAATTATTTTCCTACGATGAAGGCTACTAAAATCCATAAGGAGATCTATGAAATTTAATAGCAGCCATATGAGACGGCTCATGAGTACGACGAGCGTTTTAGAAGATTGATTACGAAGTGCCAGAACCAAGGGTTTACTAATCAAACCCTAATGAAGTTCTTCATGGAATGGATGAATACCCAGGAAAGGAGGATGTTGGATGTAGTAGTTGGTGGGTCAATATAATACAAGTATCCTTATGACATCTAGACAATCATAGAAGAGATGACAGAAAATTCCTGATTGTTTAACTCTCAAAACCGAAATTGCAGATTGAAAAAGGTGTACACCTCATATACACTGCCATCACCAGCTTCAGACTCATTCTCTGATATATTAGAACTGAAAGGTGCGGGCTATGCAGAAAAAGATGGAAGCTACTATAGTGCATCGGTATGAGATTTGCAATTCTATTATGCACACTACTGACACTTGTCCTTCATGGGAAGAACCCACATGTGAAAGCGAAGATCTACTGGCAATTAGAGGGTAGCATCTAGGTCATCTGCGAGGCGACACACTATCCAGCACTTGCCATCCAGGGCTTCACATTCATCCAAACACATCCTAAGCCAGTAACAACTACTTGCAACCACCAAGGCTCACACCATTTGCATCTCAGTACCAGACGCGAGCTCCAAGCTACCAAGAGAACAATTAGCGACTTATCAAAATGGACGAACACATTAAGGAAAGTGACAAGAAACTCTGTTTGACGATGTCGAACATTGAATAATAGCTCATCCACTTGGCCATATATGTAAACGAAATCTCAGAGCAATGACAGGTCGACTTCCTTTGTAGATGGAGAAGCATCGACACCTTAACATCAATGCATTGGATATAAGATGTGGAAAGTAAATACAGGGAGTTGAGCAACAAGAAATTGATGAATCTGCCATTTTTAGATTAAGGTTGAGCGCAGCCCCGCTCAGGGACATACAACTACTTGAGTGCATAGCAAGCCAAATTTCATCATAAATGCAAATCCCGTGTGTAGATGGGAAGGCTCCTGCACGCGCAATCGCATTAGTGGCGCGTGCGATTGGTTTAATGGTGTGCGATCCATTGCCTCTGACATATCAGGCAGTGAAAAATCACATTCGTTCTAATTCAATGTTATATGTTATTACCTTCAAACCTGTTCCCCCGTTTCTATATCAGGTAAAAGCTCTTAAGAAGATGATCCAGAAAGGAGAAATTTAGGATTTGTTGTGACAAGTGGAAATCTACATTCCACTTATCGAAGCAATGCAACATACCAAAAAATATTCTATGTTTATTAATAATTTCTTTCATATTTTGTAGGAAAAGCTGCACGAATATGCTATATCATGATGGTTTCCACACGAAGAGGGTCATACTTCAGAGGAAGCTACAACTCTTGACCTTGAAATCAAGGTCATTTTTGAAGCGGTGCGGAATGATGCGGGGAATAAATAAGAGCTTATGATAATTAAATGGCATTAGTAAATATAATTCATAATCTGTAATAGGATATATATAATGTGCTACATTGAGAAATTAACCCTAAAGCCTCCTCCCTAATCTCATCTCTATTCATCTTTCATTCTTAGTCGTTCCTTTCTTCTCAACATATTTTCAACATCTTTGATTTGGTTTTACATCACTTAGTGAGGCGTACAGAAAGTTTTGATTGGCACACCCTCATGATCTGAACAAAGAAATATTTATTTTGTGATTTTTCTTCTTATTTTTGAACCTATTTGAAGTTTTTTATAAATAAAATAAATAATTTTTAGATGAGATTAAGATTTTAAAATTGAATAACTATGTTGGATCACTTTTTTTAATAAATAAACAATAGAAAAAACATTATCTAGTATCGTTACACATCTAAATTTACTTATAAATGAAGTTATTATATGGATAAAAACTAGGTAGAGTACCCGTCGAACCGACCGGTCTGGATCGGTTCGGTTCGAAAAAAATTAAAAATCAAATCAAATTATTAGTTATCGGTTTTTTAAAATTTGAAACTGTAACCGAAAATTTAAAATCGAACCGAACTACTAACATTTTAAACCAAACCAAATCGATCAGTGTCAAATCGTACCAAATCAACCGGGAGCGCGACATCCTATTATTATATTAGATTATGACATATTTTAGGGGCTAGAATGAATAATTTTCCCTCTGAAAGTTACTGAAA
Source organism: Kalanchoe fedtschenkoi (assembly GCA_002312845.1). Lineage (NCBI taxonomy): Eukaryota > Viridiplantae > Streptophyta > Magnoliopsida > Saxifragales > Crassulaceae > Kalanchoe > Kalanchoe fedtschenkoi. The sequence continues at coordinate 230,454 of NQLW01000072.1, forward strand.
ATTTATATTGGTATACCTAAGAGATTAAGTAATAATCCCAAAATTCGTTTTCCAGACGGGAAAAGCACCGTCGCACTTAACGGGAGAAGGTTCGAGTTTTTGCATCACCAACAAAGCGCAGGTATCGTTAGCCTCCTTTTTCTTTCGGATTCAGTTTAAGGTTTTCGACTGACCTTTGGGTGTCTTTTTTATTTTGTATTTTTCAACGCAACCAACTCCAATCGGAACTTGGAAGGAATTGGGTTTTTCTTTTAAATTTTGAGATTTCCTCCCAGATTAGTTCTCCAACGCGGTTTGTGTCCTTTTTTATATCTATTGTTGTTCTGAAAGTGTTGCTTGAGAGCTTTAGCTTTGCTGCTTGCGGTTGCAGATAATGGAATTATTATTAGATGGTGAGTCTGCTGAAGCGTTGCAGGTGCGTTATCTTATATTTCTTTGAATAGGATGATTTTTTTTCAAATTTGACTCTTTCGCTTCGTTTCTATCATTTGTGAACCCCCGTTTGGTTTGTTTTCCATTTTGACCTTTTCGCAGTTTCGAACTGCGAAAATCCCTATTATTTTCGCTGTTCACAACCACGAAAAGCTCCATATGATTTTCGCACTTCGTAACTGCGAAAAATCATATGTCTACGTGAAATTTTTTTAGGGTTTCAATTTTCGCAGTTCGGAACTGCGAAAAGGTCAGAATGGAAAAAAAACCAAAGAGGGGTTCACAAATGATAAAGAATGAAGCGAAAAAGCCAAATTTGAAAAAAAATCTTAGGGGATTTGCCTTATTTGCTGCTTGAGAATTCCTGCATGTAGGATGTTATGCTTGAATTCCGTGCCGGCAAGATGTTACTTGATGGAAAAAAGGTTGTGCCAGACACTCGGAAAGGACTTATTCGTATTGGGCGGGTATGATTTTTTTTTTTACAATTTTTTTTTCTATTTTGTTATGTTATATGACTAATTCTAAATTTGATATTTTTTAGGGTGAAGAAGGGTTGATTCATTTTCAGTGGCTTGATCGTGATCGGAATATAGTTGAAGATGTATCCTAATGCTCTAAGTTTCTCTACAATCTGCTTTATTTATAAGAATTGAAGTTTTAACTCTTCCCTGTCCTCTGTTTTATTGTAATCCTGTTCTTTACTTGTTTTTTGTTTTTTCCTTCGCCATGTGTTGCAAGGTGAATCATATGATAATCTAAAGAAAATGTACCTGGAATATAGGCCGGATATTATGGAAGGTGAACTAAGTAATTAAAGCCTGTACTTAAAGCTGGGCTGCCTAGATTGAAACTGATGAGGTTAACCTTCTGTTGGCTGCCACTGTCTCGTTTGAGACCTCTGAAATTTCTGTACTCTAGTCACTATGTGACCGCTGTACTTTTATACTATTTAATTTAAGGTTCATTCCTCACAGCCAGGTGGCTTGTGGGTTGAGGTCTGTATCCAACATTCGACTCTGGAGTTAACCTATGCTGGAGATCACATACTGCCAACTGTTACCATGTTATATTTGTGGTTTCTCCATCTCTAAGTTAATTGGTTTGTGAAGTTGGTCACTGATTCTCTGGTGTAATTGTGCGCATCTTGCCTGGTTTCCCTTTACAAATGGAGTATTTTGTTTCCGTAACTCTAGTTATTACAGGATCAGATCATCTTCCCTGATGAGGCAGTGTTTGAGAAGGTATCTCTTTCAATCACGCATTGGAGCTCCTTTAGTTTTCTTACTCTTTTACTTTATCATGGAAATCAAGTTTCATTTTCAGGTTCATCAAGCATCTGGAAGAGTATACATTTTGAAGTTCAACACTGATGATCGGAAGTTCTTCTTCTGGATGCAGGTTTCACATTTTATGTTCTCATTTTTTCAGTTCAAAAATCCTATGATTGGGTAATTCCCATCCTAAAATAATGTCATGAACTTTTTTCTAGGAGCCCAAAGATGAGAATGATAAACAGTTGTGCAGATCACTGAACCACCTTCTCAATCAGCCTTTTGGTAAATTTACTTGGAAAGCAACATTTGCATACCATCGGTTCAACTGATTTCGAGCTACACTCTGAAATCATTCGTGCAAGAATCACGAGCCTATGTTCTTTCCCTTGATAAATATTACTTTAATATCTTTGTCCATCCTCAATTTAGAATATGGAAGCTTTGCCATTCATCCTTAGTGGTGAAATTGTTGTGTCATCTGGGGTTTGTACTTGGCTTTCTAATAGTTCCTGAACAAGATGATATTATCTTGTGTGCCCTTTCATTTTCCTTCTTTCTTAAGCATAGTGATTTTCTGTGCAAACTATGAAATTGGAGTTTTATGTGGTGCCACTGTTTGGAAATCAAAATAAGTTATTACTAAAAAGTTTTCTTTTAAACGGAATTTACAGAAGAACATGAGGCTTCTATAGCTCCAGTGCAACATTCTGCTGATGCTATGGAGAGGACTGGTCCATCAAGGTACTTTATGTGTTACAATTAACAATTTGCATGAACTAGATATTACATTGAACCCACAAAGATTTGCAATACTGAGCTTGGTTGCTTATGAATCAAAAGGAGTTCATGTCAAGTGGAAATTTTGATGTCTTGACTGTTAAAGGGAATGTGCCGGCTCTCATTACTGATTCATCTTAAGATCCATGTGCAAATAAGTGTCAATATTAACTGCTGTAATGTTTAAAGTCCTTTTTGCAGACAGCTGGACTGCTTATGAATTATTAAATAAACTAAAAAAAATCGTATAATGAGCTTTTCTGGTATCATATAGTTTATCATCTGCATTCTATTAATTCTTTTTTTTCCCTCAAGCTCCATATATCCACATATTTCTCGCCACTTAATCATATCATTATTGGGAAACCATATGATGTGGAATTACAACCGGTTGATCCCATATGCAAGTACCCTTTTTATCATCAGATGTTGTATGCTGTTATTTTCCTCATCAGTGAATATGTCCTTAAGGTGTGTTGCAAATTCAAGGAATATCAACTTTCACCTGATGTATTGTTGAAGTGTTATTGACATTTTTTATCATCGGCCAATTTTGACGCTTGCCGCATGCTATGTTGATGTCGCCCTTCGTTGATTCACCCCTTACCTGAACTTTTGAAAAGCGATTTCTTTGCAAGAAACATCTATCTTGGTCATGAATTTTAGCTAGCTTGTTACAGTGCTGGGATTGCTGGTGGTTCAAGCTCTAATTTACAAGCATCTAGTAGGGTGACCTCCTCAACTGCGGCAGTAAGACTGGAAGACTTGCAAAGGATACTAAGCAATATTGAGCCCGCAGGTTCTATGTTGTCATTCGGCCACCAGTTCCTCTGAGTGTTCAGAGCCCTGATTTTCGTTCTCTAACTGTGTGATGTTTATTTTTTCCAGATGCCGCTGAGGATCCTGATGGAGGTCAGTGTTCCTTTAATACTGTGATATTGTAATCACTTTAATCTAACCGTCTAAGTTGAAGTTCAATTTCGATATCCTATTTATCAGCTTGTATTTTCTTTGTCTACTGGCACATGTAAATTTGTAATACCTGATAAACTGTAATGTGGTTGATGTTTTTACTTCTTTGGTTTTTGTCCTTCGAATCTCTTTCCATTTCTGAAAAATTGTTTGGCACTAATTTTTGGATTCTCAAAACCCATCTTATGACGGGGCAGCATGTTTTGTGGTTCTTGATGTTGGGTTGCTTAATCTTGTATCTTCTTGGTTCTTTTCTATTGTATCTTCTTGGTTATTTATGGTGAAAACTTAGTTTTACTATTTAATACGGCTTAGAAATTTATTTTCTATTAATAATGTGATGCTGCATGTACATCATTTTTGAGGCTGTCTTACCTGCAGTTTGATTATATCTGTATATTATCTTTGTGATAGGGTTGAGCTTGGGGGATATCTTAAGGCCTGAATTAATCCTTCCATTGATGGATTCACTTCCCTTAACTGAACGCCTGGCATCCTATCTACCAGAGGTATCAGGGTGTTCCGAAGTTCGTGACTTCATTTTCCTCCATTTTCAACTGATGTCTTTTGATTATTGTAATGAATTTACAGGGTGATTGTAGTCCAGAAGAACTTATGGAGGTGCTAAAGAGCCCTCCATTCCGTCAACAAGTAGATGCTTTCACTTATGTAAGGAATTTAAGTCCTGAAATTATTTATACATATTGATCTGATTGATGGATTGATTTTTTTGTGTTTTATGTCAGGTATTGAAAACTGGGCAAATAGATTTGACTCAATTTGGGATTGATCCTAGTAAATGTGAGCATCAAGCAAGTTGACTTTCTTTGCATCCCCATTACCCACTATGTAGTAGTGATTGTGTTACATATGAGTAATGTATTCTTATGTGGAAGTTATCTGTAAGTGCTTATATATGGTTTGCCCACTAGATGAAAGCATAACACTATGAGTTGGTTTAACTTATTTTAAAATGTGGCACAAACTCTTATCTTTGTGATATGTTCCGTGACAGATTGTTCCTCTGTGTAGTGTACTGGTTCAATTTCATCTGGCCAGGGTCTGTTTCTCTGCGTGCAAAATTTACCTTTGGTGTAGTTATCTCATCGATTGTTCTCTGTGTATATTTACGTGCAGACAAGTTTACCATCTTATCTTTCCTTGAGGCGCTTGAAGATTCTGTTTCAGAAGTTTTGGAAGGAGAAGGCTCAAGGATAGTCAATAATGATCCCATGGATGAAGGGCATTAAAGGAAAACCGTCTAGTGCCATGCAGTTCATCATAAATGCTTTATTTGCTTGCCTTTAGTGAATGAAACCCCTTTTGGCCTCTTCTTAGAACTTGGAAACATCGCAATGTAGAATATGGTAGCTGGTTGTTAAATGTGGCTTGCATTTGTTATTTTTGAAAACTTGAACAAGTTTTCAAAAATTTCTACGTTTTCTAAATATTAGATTGTGTATGAATTATTATTTATTCAAATTTTTTCAATATTACCATCAGATTATATTATATCATGGCAGAAACATAGTTTAAGTTTTTGTCGGGGTTACAAAATTTGTGGTTAAATTCTATAACTAGAATTTATTAGTTATAGCTTTTTTATCTTCTTATCTTAATTTATTTCTTTTGTTTTATGGTCAAGCTTATTTTTGTACGGCCTTACGATTACAAGGCCTCTCACTAGCGCAACTGACATTTGGCATTAGAAGTACTTTTTACGCCACCCTTAAAGTATACTTCTCATTTATCTGTAAACAAAATATTCTCTTTTCATCCATTTTTATGCAAAAAAATTAAATTCTCTTATCATCCATTTTTATATGCAAACAGAATATCATCTACGACCTCACGATTTGCCTGATAAAAATTCATTGAGATGATGCATAGTTGGAATCGTCATTGTATCTTCCACCAATTTTTTGCCTACTAATTTAGTGGCGGAGTCAAAGGTAATCTGGTAGCAGGGGCAGGCGCTTCATTCAAAATTTAAGTTTTATGTATTTAATTTATAAAAACTTAGCACCGTTTTTTTTTTTTTTTTTTTGCATATTGATACCATTAAGTAACAAAGGGGTAGCTTAATGGTTGAGTTCAAGTTTCAGAGGTAGCGCCATTTCAAAAAACTTCACACCATTAAATTATTAGATAATATTTTAACTCCTATAATTTAATTAGTATTAAAAGTTAACTTTAGTTTGGTATCACCATTTAAAAATACATATTTGACATTTTAAGAACATCAAATTAAGTAAAATGGTTTTCAGTATTTTATAATAATTTTTTTAACTCCACTAATCTTTTGTCTTGTTCGCTACTGCATTAAATTCTTGTTTGTCGAATAAAAATCGAGAGTTAGTGCTATCCAACGTCTTAGGTAACCCTAATTCATTTCGGATATGCCTATCGTCAGTGGAGTGATACTCCTCTTGGCCTCTCAATAGACTTTCAAGTGCCCGCCCAAAAGTTATATGAGCTAAATATTTGTAATGATCGCATAGCTACCCATGTTAATCGGTCCAATTGACTTTGTATATATGCCTATGAGAAAAGTTCGAAGGAGCATTATTAATGGAAAACTCAACTTCTCTTGCCTTAAATAAATTTTTACATTTGCATCGTGCATGCACACAGACATTCTTTCTTTCTTTCCATCTCTTTAACCATGATGCAAAATAGATTTGCAACAACATACGTATGAATCGCTTTTATGCCTTTCATGGTACATGCGCCAATATTTTTGCTCAATCTACAAAATAATGGACACCCGCATTAGGTATTTTTACGTATTCACTAATGAGGCCAATTATTCAATCTATTTTATACTTATCTCACCTTATTTGACCGTTCGAGAGTGTTATTCAATGGTTTTAGCTAGTTTCATTTTCAAGACTATTTTAGGTTTTAATGCAAAAAATGTGCTAAGAAAAGAGTTTTAAGATAAAAAAGGGACAAATTGAAAGGATGGGTAAAAGTTACTATCTGGCTGAACGCAGAGCTGCACAGTGAGAACTGCAGCCGCGTGCGGTGATGTGGCGAGGAGTAGACACGTGTCAAAATTAAGAAGACAAGTCAAACATTTGACTCAATAACGGGATGCGCGCATGGCCAATCATACAGTGGATCATTAATAGTGTACGACATGCAAATGTTTGCTAAAATCATATCAGCAAAGCTTAGCAATTTTCGAGGATCATAACTTTCACACCATTTATTCAATTTTGATAATTTAAAAAGCTACATGAAGAGAAAAAAGATCTACACTTTTCTAAGAGGATTCATAGTCTAATTCTTGATAGATTTGCGCCAGCAAGGCCAATACCATTGGTGCCCAAAATGTTTCCTAAATCGATTCAAATTCGTATTTCCTGATTTTTATCAGTTACAAGTCTGGTCTTCCAGAAGATTCCTAAGAGTTTATTTTAAGATACTTAGCAACTCGTTCAAGATCTTTGTTGCTAAGTTTGGTGCTACTCTTAAGCTTTATAAAGAGGTATTCAACCCCTCTTTCAAGTGTGCAGTGCAACATGACACCAATAACACACACTCTAGCCTGAAATTCTCCCAGGCTTTGGACCCAAGGTTGCTAATGGAGGGCAGCAAAGGAAGTTTCCAGAAGAAGGAGCAATCATGGTTTGAAAGGATTTATCCTACTTATCTTTTATATATCTTTCCATAGCCATTCGTGGCTAAATTCTCTCATGTAGTTAAGGTATAATAACTTGTTAATGAGTGTTGTGAGATTATTATTTTTAATTAAATTCAAATTTTACATGTGATATTTTTTTATTTTAACCTTTATGAATGTTGTTTTTTTTTTGAAATTTTTTTATTATAAGATGATCCAAGGGATCATTTGGCATAACGCCTACATTGACGGAGGTGGATCAAAGACCCTACAATTAGATGACTCAAAGCGCCTATTAGAGGAGGGGTTGCTGATTGGGAAGACCATTGTTGCTAGGTTGGGTCGGGCATTTGTCATACTGGGCCGGGCTGCTTGTGGACGACTCAGGCGTGGCTGAAAAGGGGCATGGAACGGCGTGACGCTCGAGGCACTGCGTGGCGCTTGAGCGTGGGGAGGGAATTGAGGTGGCCGAGGTGGGGTAGTCGAGGCCTGCAGGTGGGGCGCTGTGCTCGCCGAAGGACTCGAGCTGCGACAGGGTGCGGCTGAGGATCGACCAGACCATGAGCTCGAGACCAGTCGTGCGAAACCGATCTGCTGCCTGCCGGGGTGAGAGCCGCCGACCCGTGTACCATGGGTCTCAACAGCCAGATCTAGTGCTAGCTCGACTAGATCTGGAATGAGGCGCCGGCGGTTGAGGCCGGAGCCAGATTCCCACCACTGCTACGGACTGCAAAGGCTTGAGGACCCACTCCTTCTATTAGCTAGGCTGCCGACAGGGTTGTCGAATTAAGAGTCTGTGCCAAGTGGGGCCGTCTTATGACTCTCCGGTGAGCGGATGTTGTAGCCCTCCTGTAGCGGTCCGGCAGAGCTCAGGGGTGGCCTCTAGTGGAGAAGGGTCTGAGGGGTGGGTCGGTGGAGAAAGATCTAGCGTAATGAGTAGCAGGGTCTTCCGATCTGTCTTGGTTTGGGGTGGAGAGGGGACGGCTTGAGCCGGTGCGCAAGGCGCCGGAGAGACTCCTCGATGCGTGGGTGAGGGAGTCGCCCTATGGTTGGAGTGGGGCTTTGCTGGGGGAGTTCCAGATCTACAGCTAACCATTCGAGAAGGGGGGCCGGTTCCAGCGCACGCGGCAAGCCATGGCTGCCTCGGACGGGGATTCAGACCTCTTTAGCCGGAGTGGCTGGTCGCGAGGTGGACGCAGCCTCACCGATTCTGGAATGCTACAGATCTCAATGGGGCGGGGGAGGACTAAGGGCTAGAGGTGGGGAGAAGGCCAGAGGCCAGATCGGATTGTGGCCGTGGAGCCTAACCGAGGGGTGGTCATGGACCTGTGTTGCAGTGGCCGATACAATGGCCATGGGGCCTATGTTGTGGTG
>NQLW01000072.1:239143-252854 GCA_002312845.1 Kalanchoe fedtschenkoi
GAGAGAAGGCAAAGGAGCTAGATCTCATACTACTCGTTATTTTCCGTTTCTTATGAATGTTGTTTAATAGCATAGTCTGACAATCTATGATTTTGTGCATTCATTCTATCGTTGATCTAATTGTGAAGGTTAAGGCTAATACAAATGAGTCGAGTAATAAATAAATATATTTCGTGCATGTTTATGTGGTAAACATAATCTAGATAGGCTAGAGTAAGATTATCTCGACTGAACTCCCCATAATTATTTATTAGTGCATATATTCTTCCTTTATGCTCGTATCTCGCATGTTGGCATACAAAATCCATATATTAGCTTAGAGTACGATGGTATTAGGGTAGAATTAATTGTCTCTGCTTTGTCATCGTATTCTAGTGCATGAGGTCGTATATTTTGCTAATTTTGGTTCACTAGAAGAATTTATCTCTAAGTCAATGATCAACAAAATTACAAGTTAGTCACCTGAGCTATGAGGTTGTCTATTGATTCTCTTTTCTTTTTTACAATGTTACAAGTTTTCACCTCAATTCTATAAACCCTACAATTTTTGTATTATTTTTTTTCTTTTTTACTAGTCAATAATTTTGCCAGTTCTATTCCCTTGTGGATTCGATCCTTGACTTACTACTTGCTAATGAGACTAGGTTTTTATTTGTATAATACTCTCAATAACTGTCTTATCAAATCAGCATCGTTACCGAGGACATGTTCTACTTTGTGTTTTATGTGACATGTATAAATTTTCATTTGTTTTTATTTTTAAAATTTTTAGCTATCGAGCGCGCGTCCAATAAAATTGTCTAGCGCGTGACAAAATAAAAGTAGAAACCCTAGATTAGCTTCTTGGTTTTTGGTGCTTAAGTTTGCTAACATTTTGACAAGTTTGTTGTCAGTTCATGAATCCCCATTCTCAGGAAATCCCTTTCCATTCTATGAGGCTCCATAAAAGATGATTTGTTAGAGACGCGCAAAGGAGCAGGCAACTAGATGGATAGCAGATATGGAGACACCGCCACAACTAAGAAGAACGACCATGAAAGAGCTGACCGCACTAACATTTTATGACCAATCTTTTTGCATTTAGTCTAACAATGAAGATGATGATGAAATCAAACTTAAGGATGGTGTTATCACCAATTCCATAAATTTTAAAAAACACGGGGAGAAGATGCCTACTGGCATCTTCGTGTGTTCAACATGGTTTGCACCACAAGGAAGCCGGTGAAGTAGACTTAGACTGACTCAAGGTAATGACATTCCTGTTTTCCCTTGTTGATTATGCAAAAGAATGATTGTTGTAATGCCCGCAGGTAGTATTACACCATGGAGCCAAATGCATGATATGTTTCTTACGAAATACTTTTACACAGCTAAAGGCACTCAAATTAGAAGGAGATATGTATGATAAAGCAGTAACAAGATGAAATGACATACAAGTTATGAGCATTTCAAACAATTGCTTACAAAGTACCGGAACAATGAGTTTTGCCAACCAGACCCCAATCGAGTTCTTTATCGAGGGAATGACAATGCAAGAGGGGGGATGTCAGATGCCACATCTGGTGGATTAATTCAGAAAATGTATCCCAATGAGGTGTGGACCATTGTTGAGGAGATGGAAAAAATGCCCACTTATTCTACTCACTGAACCAAACACACGGACTGCATAAGGTTACAACCTCATAACACCACCACCACTAGTAGTAGATTCATTCTTAGAAATGTCAGAGCTGAAAGCCATGGTGCACAAGATGTTTAAGAAGATGAAGGCGATGATAATGCAAAAGTACGAGGTATGGATGTCAGTTAAACACACTACTGACACATGTCCTTCATGGAAAGGATCGGTAAGGGAAGAAGTGATGGCTATTGGAGGGTGCCAACTAGGGCTTCAAAATCACCCCAATATGAGCTATACATGCAATAACTATTTGCAGTAGCTAAAACTTAGGCAATATGCACCTCAATACCAAACATGAGCTACCAATAATCAGAATCTCAGTACGCGACTTGACAAGTGGGAGGAGTACATCAAGAAATGTGAAAAAAACTTAACTTGACAATCATGAACTTGGAGCAGCAACTTACACACTTTGTCATGGATCTAAACGAGATTAGGGCAATAAGTCGACTTCTTAACAAACTGAAAATCCACATTCCAACGTTAGTTCAGTGGCCCTGAGGAGTGGAAAACAGATTTCGGAGGAAGAAACGCCTGAAAATGAAAAATATGTTATTTTCAGACAAAGTACAATTGTAGCCCCGCACGCGGATGGGAGATTGTTCTAGCGTGCGACCAGACAAATTCTAGCAGAAATTCAAAACCCGCACGCAGAAGTGAACTTGGACGCCCACACAGCTTGTAATATGGCGTGCGGCCACTTGCCCTTGATAGTTCTTGTAGCTAGGACATAGATTTGTTCTGGCTTAGTTTCATAAAAAAAACATTCTAAATTTGTTCTCTCTTTTCCACCTCAGGTTAATGCTTAGAAGAAAGTGTTTAATGATGAAAAGTGTGGGATTTGTTTTGAAAAGTAAAAAATTGATATTCCGCTAATCAAAGCACTCTAATAAATCTCAAAATAAGTTAAATTCTTTAAGCAGCTTTGCACTAAATTCTATATGATAAAAGGAGAAGAGAAGGTAAATTTTAATGATATAGTGTGAGCCATATGCGCGGCCACTTGCCCTTGATAGTTCTTGTAGCTAGGACACATTTATTCTGGCTTAGTTTCATAAAAAAAATTCTAAACTTGTTCTCTCTTTTCCACCTCAGGTTAATGCTTAGAAGAAAGTGTTTAATGACGAAAAGTGTGGGATTTGTTTTGAAAAATAAAAAAATGATATTTCGCTAATCAAAGCACTCTAATAAATCTCAAAATAAGTTAAATTCTTTCAGCAGCTATGCACTAAATTCTATATGTTAAAAGGAGAAGAGAAGGTAAATATTAATGATATAGTGTGAGCCATGTTAGCGGACATGTTACTATCAAAGTGCAAGAATTCAAGTATGTTTACTATGTGATGCACTATAGGTATGACACCTTTTAATGTATGCATGCTTGACTTGAGAGCTTCCATTAATGTCATGGCACATAGTAACTATGCGTCTCTTAATCTAGGATCCTTGAAATACACTAATGTCATATTACTTCCACGGTCTCATCGGAGAGTTCCATGCATATGTCTTCACTTGTGCAAGAAGACGAATAGAATAAAAATTTAAAGCATCAAAAGTACGCATTTCTAGTTAAAAATGGTTGAGCGGATGATGAACAAACCGCGCATGCGACCTTAAGCGACACCCATGGCCTCAGATATGAAGATAAAAACTAGATGCGCTATCAAATTACTTTTCATCATCTAGATCAAGAAATACATAGCATGCACCTGATAAACCATATACCATCGCTCACCACTTTCTGGTCGATTGCCGCCACAGTTATTGTCTGTTTTTATATTTATTTTGAGGTGGAGATGAAAATATGGAGTTTTATGGTAAATAACTTCAACTGTGATTTATCTCATCCACTGGTCCTCCTCCTTTAATTTCCTATCAAAAGAATTGAAAACTGTCAGTTTCCTATTTATAGCAGCAGGCGCTTATAACATCTGGAAAGCCAGAAATGTTGTGACCTTCAAGGGGAAGACATTTAATCGGCAAAGTATTCTTCATTTGGTTAAAATGGACAGTCACCTGAAGCTGAACTGCATCAATTCCATTAAGCGTACAGAGTTCAACCTTTCCTGGGCAGCAAACATTAACTTGAACCACCTTCTTGTACAGTTGGTTTTAGGTGTTCTCTTGTTTTCAGTCTCTTGGTTATCCCAAAACTCTTCCATGTATATTTTCCTTTTTTAATGCAAGCACCCCTTTTGCAAAAAAAACTTCAACCGTGGTTTCAAACCGGCACTCGATTTTGAGATTCAATCGCGATTTGAAAATAGCGGTTGGCCTCCTTCTAGAACCAGTTTCAAACCGACGCTCGTGCACGTATGCGCTGACTGGACCGGTAATGTCCAACCACAATTTGAAAGCGCGATTGAGCTTTATCAGACCTCCACTTGAAACGGCGGTTGGCAAAGAATAGATTGTTTGATTAATTTTTTTGAAATCAATGGGGAAAGTTTTTTTCCACAAAAAAGCCAAAAAAAAAAAAATCAATTTTTGAAAGGGAAGAGTTTTTGAATGATTGGAATTAAAAAGGCAAGAACAATTTATATGCCCAAAATTTTTTGAAAGGGTAAGAGTTTTTGAATATTTGAAATTAGAAAAGTAAGAATTAATTTGAGATTTTTGTATATTGGGAAGATAAAATACAAAGATTATGAAAAAGGAAGGGAAGGGTTTTTTGAAGCTTAGAGCTGCTGATAAAAAATAGGGGCGGCAGATTGTAAGAGACAAGGAGGGAAAGGTGGTTTTCGAAATTCAAATAAAAGATGTAAGCAAGCAGAGGAACGGAGTAGTGGCGTAGTAATTTGAAGTAAAGCGGAGACGTGGTCCCCTCCTCCACAATTCGAAACAAAGCGCGGAAATCAAGGCAGGCGGAGGATTGCGAAGCTCTCTCTCTCAGTGACTTGGATTTTGATTTCTGCTCTGCTGCATCGATGACGGGGGCTCAAAGGCATACCTCTAAACCCAAAGGCCGGGATGTTTTTGAGCTCAAACATAGAGTGGTTGCTTCCTTGAACAAGCTTGCTGACAGAGACACCCATCAGCTCGGCCTACAAGACCTTCACGCCATCGTCCAATCTTTGAAACCAGACGGCGTTTCCCCATTTCTTTCCTGCATACTCCATTATGATGCTGACCAAAAGAATGCTGTTCGTAAGGAATGCGTCAGATTGATGGGCCATTTGGCAAGTTTCCATCCCCTTCGTGTTGTTCCACACCTAGCCAAAATCGTCTCCAGCATTGTTAAAAGGCTTAAGGATTCGGACTCTGTCGTCAGGGACGCTTGTGTGGAAACAATAGGTGTAATAGCTTTGAACCTGGCCGGTAATGAAGATGGCAATGGAGTGTTTGTTTTGTTGATGAAGCCCCTCTTTGAAGCCTTAGGGGAGCAAAACAAGCAGTTGCAGTCGGGTTCCGCTTTCTGTTTATCTAAGCTGATTGATTGTTCACACAATCCTCCACTCCCCATCCTGCAGCACATGCTCAATCGTTCTATCAAGCTCCTCGGAAGTTCGCATTTCGTCGCAAAACCAGCAGTCATCCAGCTGATTACAAGCATAATTAAGGTTTGCTTTGTCTACTGCCTGATTGTCAGCTGAACTGTTTTCTTCAGCTTTGACAGGTAGCTCTAGGAGCACTGTATATGATGTCTGATTGTAAATATATATAGTTGGATTGGACGTGCTGTTTGATAATGGCAGATTTTGAAACCATATATATTTACTCTTTTTTGTATTGCAAAAAGTGGTGAGTTAACTAACAATTTGATTGCATTTCATTAATTTGTGCTTTTTGTGAATATCTTTGAGTTCAGTTCAGTGGTCCAACGCCCATCTACATGCCTTAAACTTTTGTTTGCTATGTTTGCAGTTATTAATTCTACTTCTTATGCGTTACTGCAAAATATTGCAGGCAGGGGGTGCTCCATCGCACACCCTTTTGTCTGCTGCTATGCATAGCATTCAGGAAGCTCTTAAAAGCAGTGACTGGAACACTCGTAAAGCTGCTTCTACAGCTCTAGGAGATATTGCATCCAGTAATGACCCTTCACTGGGATTTTGTAGAGCTTCATGCATCCATGGACTTGAATCATGTCGTTTTGATAAGGTCTGAGCTAAATTATCTATATCAATGCTGGGAACAAATAGGTTAGAAGGTTGTTGTGACTCCGGGGAAAACACCAAAATTGCAGGTGAAACCCGTTAGGGAAGCAGTTCTTCAGGCTATAAAACATTGGCAACAGCATCCAGTGTCTCTCACTCGAGAACATCCACAAACAGGTTCATCATGCGAAGGTAACGGTTATAGGGTTCATTCATCATTTTTCCCGATCTTCATGAAGCTTTCTCTCGGAGAGCATTAGGCCAAAACCTGTATTTATTGTTTAAGTAAATTTACCAGTTTATTAGGCAACAATGAATCATTCATTAGAGAATGTAGATTTACTGCATATTTTTGATGAAAATTTTTTAGAGAAAGACAGATAAAGCAATACAAGAGAAGGGACCTGTTCACCTGACACCTACTTTCATTTCTTCCATGATTTTCAAGGAATGCAAAGAAATGTAAATATGAAAAATAGAACCCATGAATGTAGGTTGATCATGTGTTGGGGATATGCCTACTTAAGAAAAGTAACAGAAGCACGAAAGGTGGATAAAATCACAGAGTGAATGGATATCAAAAAATGTTTTGGCACCTGGCCAGAATTGGATTCCACTTTGTCTTGGATGGACTCTGTTTCACTTGAGGCTCGGTCTGCAGTTTCACAACAAATATTCATGGTAAAGATAAGTCTTAGTGGGCGTGTTTGTGTCATCTAGTTATATGAGCATTCATTTATGATCCTGAGTAACATGCATCGGATGAGGAAGAAAGTTAAGAATGAAAATCTTCAAATAGTTGTTTTATTACTCCTATTTCGATTTCGTATGCTGCTGTTACACATGTATTTAAACTAGCTCTCAAAAGCCCTTTCTTTTGCCATCTGTTCTTCTGGTGCTGGTGGCTAGTTGACTGACCTTGGAATCTTTCATTTAGCTTCTATATGCACCTAGACTAGTTCGCAACTACTAGCTTGAAGAACATTTTGAGTTGAAATTTAAAAATACACTTCTGATACGGGCACCAACCTTATGCGCATTGCACACCATAATTTATTCTTCTCCTTCAGATTATAGTATGCATAACACATACATATTTCCCTTACCTTGTTAATTCTACTTAAAATTTGTAGGAAACTCATTATGTGAAGATGGTGATGTTAACAGTTCTGGCCCTTTGGGAGAGAAAGATTCTTTTATTAGGAGAGCTGCTGAAGAATCATCAAAGACTAAGTTTGTTTTATCTGACAGAGTAACTTGTAAAAACTTCGAAGATAAGCCTCAGCACTTTAAATGGAACAGCTGGCAGTTAGAAATGGGAGTCTCAAAGTCTCCTTACGCTCCCCCAGCAGATATTCAAAGTGAAAGATCAATTAAAAGTTCTATTTCTAACGTATTTAAGGGAATGAACACCACGAGTTTCGGAGGAATGGCTGCTGATGTTATGAGCAAACCTTATGGTGGAAATAGGTGTGCACCTCAAGATGAGAACCATGTATATGTTTCAAAATCAGATTTTGTAGATGACTGTTGCAAAAGGAGGTTTGGTCCAGAACTCTATGGTCTGTGCATAAAGAATGCATTAGAAAGCTCAGCTGAATCAAGTCCTCAGCCTGCCGTAGAGGAGGTCAGCTCTGAAGAGCAGAGGCACTTGAACAAGTTGCAGAGTCGTAATAGTTTTTATTCTACTTTAACAAACTCAAGTTCCCAAGTTTCCCAATCCTGTTGCAAGCAGACAGCGAACGAGCTAGTTTCCATCAAGATGCAACTCCTAGAAATCGAAAATAAGCAGTCAAGGATAGTCGATATGCTACAGGTATAAGATCTTTATCACCAATGAAACTGTATGACATACTCCAATCTCATCATTGACATACAATTTTAGTTACAAATGATCTTTTGATATTTATGTTATCAGACTTCAAGCCCAACTGTAAATGGTTCATTCTCCTAGTTAACTTCTTCAATTTCAATCGCAGGTGCTCACAACCAGTACTACAAATAGCTTGATGATGACACAATCGAAGGTTGTTGCTCTCAGTAATGCGGTTGATCAAATGGCAGACAATCTTTTCCATGAAGGAAGGTGTTTAAAGAAAAGTATGAGATTCCCCAAAAGAGCTTATGATATGATGTCCCCTGTACAGTCACCATTTACTTCTAGCCCGCATGACGGAATAAATGGTGAACAGCTATTACGGTCTTCCAAAATTGTTGGAATGTGGGAGGAAAAAGGGTGTACTGATTCATCAAAGCTAGAGATGAGTACGTTGGCTACTTCTTCAGGTTATATGCCCAAAAGTTCTAATGCAGAAGTATCCAAGAGAAAACTTATGCAGGGAAAAGGAAATCTGGACAATGGCCAAAAAAGAGAACATGATGGTTTCCCAGCTACAGTTTTAAGAGGTCCAGCTGGAGAATGTGGGCCACAAGATATGAATAGCATATGGAAGCGTGTGAAGGGTTTTGTAATTGAAGGTGATCTGGAATCAGCATTTGCTGAAGCTCTGTGTGCTGAAGATGAGACACTTCTGGTTGATCTTCTTGATCAAATAAGTCCGGCGCTCGACCATTTTACAAGGAATACCGTTACTAACCTTTTGACTGCTCTGGCATCAGATTTGTATCAAAGGAAAAATATCCAGACCATTATTCCTTGGATACAGCAGGCATGCCACTCTACAATGCTTACTTTTATTTTGTATTTATGCCAAAAATATGTGAGCTATTTCCAGTTCCCACTTCATTGATGCGCTTTTGACTGTTTGAATTACATCTAGTTGATCTTAAGTTCCTAGTGCCATGACATAAAATAACAGCTTTTAGAGTAGCAGATCTTTATTCCAGTCTTTTGGTGGATTCAGCCTGGTTAAAAGCTTAGTCAGACCGATGTGCTGTAATAAATCAGTTCGGATTACTGTTTAGTGTGTGAAGTTATAGTTGAATGCGCCTACAGTAGCTTGAACTCAGTTTTTTAATTTTGTATTGTGCTGTTTAGAGTTTACCATTTTGGAATATAATTTTTCTATCGTAACAAAATTACTGTAAAATTACAGTTATATATTGTTTTGATGCAACGTAAAATTGTCAATGCATTTTGTTTTCTTAGATCATTGACCTGAGCTCTACTCATGGGTTGAAGTACCTTAGTCTCTCTTCGAAATTAAAAGAAGAGCTTTTGATGGCCATTCAAGAAGCTGCCAACTCGGCAGTTGCTAGTCGTTTGCAGAAGAAATCACTGTCACAACTCAATACCAGATTGCACCTTTTATGGGGTAAGTTTAAAAATGCAGCCTCTTTCATTATATCTTTTACTCATGCAAGTCTCACTGCAATTTTATGTATTCCTTGATTTAAAGGGTTGCCTCTTCTGTTTCAACCATCTATATTATAAGTAAACAGTTTCACATGGATTGTTCACCTAGTGTACATTTGCAGGGAAAAGCAAATGATGCTCAACTTATCTCTCAATGTCTAGACGGTTGCAGTTCCTATCAACTGAAAGCTTGGCAGTCAGATCAAGTATTGCCATTTTAGTGGTCATTTTTAAATGTATGCAGTCATGAGGATAGTCCAATTTGAGGTCAACTTTCTTTTTTGCAGTTTTCGCCCTTTGTCACCAAGTCACAAAACAGGTCCTATAGGGACTTGATAATGTAGGCTCTCTGCTGAAGATTCTGACAGAACAATGAGTTACCTTTGTTATGTGTTTGGTCATTTGGTTTAGAAAAGGAAAAATGCAACGAAAGAATAATTAAAAGTAATTAAAATTCACATGAATTTTTTTAAATTTGCTATTCTTCAAGTTTTACTTTCCAATTGTATTGTAAAAAGCGTTAGGTGGTATTAGACGGTGAACATAACACCTAGTGACTAATCAGCTAGGCAGAGATTAATCGGATAATTAGGCGGAGCTATATATCTTAGTAATATTTAATAATTAATATTAGGTTAATATATATTTTAAAATGCATATTTTTTAAGACAAAAATTTTGGAACAATCGATTAAGCGATTAGCGGGGCGGTTTAACACTGTCTAGTGACTAATCAGCTGCTGCATTGACGCCGTTTTGAACAGTGCTTTCCAATGTTGTGAATCAACAAAATTTTTAGGAATTCTCAAGTTGGTCGAGGGATAGGGTCATAAGGCTCCTTGATGGCTTGTGTTGGGTTCAAGTCCTAGCTTGAATCAACTTATCATCAAAGGTCCCATGAACAGGAAGAGAGCCTTGTGAGGACTGTTCGAGACCTAAAATAGAATATTCATGCTTTTTCACATACAAATTATTTCTGAAAGATTTTTCAATTAAATCGATCAAGGAAGTGCCATAATTTTCCTTCTTACCATTTTGTGTAAATCAAAACAGCCTCTCTAGTATTTGTAAAGTCTTCACCTGATCTGTTGCCACCATGAAAAAAGAAGTGGAATTGCATTTCAAATTGCCTTAAGTTAGCCTTTTTACACCACAACAAGACATTATGTCACACAGGATTGATGTAAACAAATATAGTCTACAAAATAAAACCCAGCCAACTTCAACGCGCTACCTCACTTCCAAGTTCCTATGAAAAGCAAGAGGCATCCAGCTCTTCCTCAGATTCGCCCTCTTTTCATACCATGATCAATAGCATTAGTCTTATTTCCATGAGGAACATCACTCAAACTTTTGTATAGTGTTTCAACTACAGTTTTACTTCTGAAGGTCTTCTTTTCTGATGGCTCCTTGGGAGCCTCATATAGTGTCACACTGCCAGCTTCATTATCAACAGTTTCGTCTTTTCTTGATGACGTCTGGGACAATTCACGGATTTCAATCACCTTACTCATTACTGGCCTTGCTTTAGGATTTTGACTAAGACATTGGTATGCTAGAATTGTTAGACTTGAGTATACATCAGATTTAGGAAAACATCATACTTCGTTAACTTAACCTAACAATATCAACACTTCAACTTATTTGCAGAAACAAAACTGACCGGTGTTAGATGAAGAAGACATTGTCTGCTTCATTTCTTCAGATTATTGCAGATAGTGAGGATGTGGTCTTGACGCAGCTTCTTAGATGGTGACGACCTTCTAATTGCTTCAGCACCACCTAATGATTGAAATTGTAACTGACGTTTCTTTTTCTTTCTTCAGAGAGTAACTTCTGTTGTGTTTTTTAATTTTTGCAGATGCTGAGCAACCGGGGGACCGAAACCCTATTTGTTGGAAAAGACTCCCACCGATCGTGGCTAAGGTGATGGGCCTACAACAGACCTGAGATTAACTCAACATTCTCCCACTTAATTGAATGGCTAATCAACATAAGTCCACACTCAATAGATTAGTATACCAAGATAATGAGTTACAGCAGATAGTATGGTGCCACTGAAACTCCAGTACTTATAGTACACCACTCTATCGTGCTAGGATAATCATTAGTTTTTATTGGGAGTTGGTTCATAATTATCGTCCTCTTATTCAGAATCAGATCATAAGTTACCTTTTAAACCCATGCTGGCAACATGCTCTTCGAAGAGACTGAGTGGTAAGCCTTTAGTAAGTGGATCCGCTAACATTAACTTAGTACTTATGTGCTTAACCATAATAGTTTGATCCTGAATTCTATCGTTTACAACTTGATACTTAATGTCAATGTGCTTGGAGACACCACATTGACCTGTTATTATTCCAAAAGAATACTGCGGCCTCATTATCGTAATATAACTTAAGTGGTCTAGAAATGTTGTTGACCATCTTCAAGCCCGGGATAAAATTCTTAAGCCATACAACTTGTCTTGTAGCTTCAAAACATGCCACAAACTCAGCTTGCTTCGTTAATGATGTTGTAAGCTATTCTTTAGAGCTTTTCCATGAAACAGCTCCTCCTACGAGGGTGAAGATGTATCCTGATGTCGACTTCTTAGTATCAACACACCCCGTAAGATCAACATCTGAATAACCTATAACCTCAAAGTTATCAGTCCTCTTATATGTAAGAATGTAATCCTTAGTGTTTTGCAAATAATGCAAGACTTTTTAACAACTTTCCAGTGATCAAGTTTTGGATTTGACTGAAATATGCCAAGCATCCCGCTTACAAAAGCTAAGTCAGGACGTGTACAGACTTGAGCATACATAATGCTTCCGACAGCTGAAGCGTAAGGAATCATCTTCATCTAATTTGTTTCTAATTGATTCCTTAGACATTAGAATAATCCAAACTTATTGCCTTTGACTATAGGAGTAGCCGTGGCGAAACAGTTGTTCATGTTGTATCTCTTAAGTACTTTTGTCAATGTATGACTTTTGATACAAACCTAATACTCCTTTAGATCTATCTCGATGAATTTCAATGCCTAGAACATAAGAGGCATCACCGAGGTCCTTCATATCAAAATGAGTGGATAAGAATCTCTTTGTCTCATGCAACATGTTCTTATCATTGATAGCTAATAGAATATCATTGACATAAAGTACTAATACGACGAATTTTCCTCTTCTAAATTTAACAGATACAATCATCCATCTTATTTTCAATAAAATCAAATTTTCTTATTATTGCATCAAACTTAAGATACCACTGTCTGGATGCTTGCTTTAGTCCATAAATTGACTTATTAACCCGACATCCCATTTGTTCCTTTCCTTTTATGACAAAACCTTCTTATTGAGCCATATACATATTTTCACGTAAGTCACTATTAAGGAATGCAGTTTTAACGTCCATTTGATGCAGCTCCAAATCATAATGAGCTACTAGACTTCATTAATGCTCATAGACTTCATTTCATCTTCCATGGCTTCAAGCCACTTTGATGAATCTTTAGACATCATGGCACTCTTAAATGAAGTGGGATCATCTAATTTTCTTATGTCATGCATATCTTCGTTCATGTACACAACATAATCATTAGGAATTACAGACCTTCTTTCTCGTTGTGACCTTCGTAAAGGTTAATTAGTTATCACATGAGATTCATGAAGTGTCATAGGAGATTGGTTTGTCTGTGTCTCATCATTAGACATAATATGAATAATTGCCGAGCCTTTAGTCGGGGAGTCTTCTCCAGGATTCAGAACTGGAAGTGTAATTATTTAGGAAGTAGGAATAATTGTCTCTTGAATTATCGGTAACGAGACATAAATCCGAACCTCCTCAAGATCAAATTTTTTATGTTTTGAACTCTCACTGATTTCATCAATCTCAAAAAATACCGCATGACATGTTTCCACGAACTTAGTAGTGCGGTTAGGACAGTAGAATCGATACCCCTTTGACCTATCAGGATAGCCAACAAAATGACAACTTACAGTCTTAGGGTCTAATTTTTTGATATCTGGATTAAATAGTTTAGCTTCAGCAGGACAACCCCAAACTCGTAAGTACCTCAAATTCGGTTTTTTCTTAGTCCATAATTCATAAGGTGTCTTAGTGACTGATTTATTGGGAACCCGATTAAGTATGTGAGCTGCTGTTTCTAAAGCTTCCATCCACAAATTTACCGACAAACAAGAGTAGCTTAGCATACTTCGTACCATGTCCATAAGTGTACGATTTCTCCTTTCAGCTACTCTATTTTGATGAGGTTCGCGGGCAAGGAGTATTGAGCAACTATCCCATTTTCTTGAAGACATTTAGCGAACGGGCCATGAATTTGTCTGTATGGAGCATGTCTCCCATAATATTCTCCACCTCGATCTGATCGCATTACCTTAATCTTAAAATTATGCTGATTTTCTACTTCAGCCTTAAATATCTTAAATTTACCAAGCGATTCAGATCGGTCACGAATTGAAAAAATATATCCATAACAGGAGAAATCATCAGTAAACATAATAAAGGGGTCATATCCATCTATCGATGTTACGAGAAATGGTCCACAAATATTAGTGTGGATTAATTCTAAAGGACCCATACTTTGTGTGGCTCCTTTCTTAATTTGTTT
>NQLW01000072.1:254997-267025 GCA_002312845.1 Kalanchoe fedtschenkoi
AACTTTATACTTCAGGAAACCATTTTCCAGGTTGATCTTGTTATAGATATGGAAGTAACTCTTTCAGCAGCAAAAACAAACTGAAATAGTAAAACATCCTTAAAATAAAACACTCCTTGAGTCCTTGTTTGTGTCAACCTCTCCTTGTAATTCGTCAGCACATTTCTAATTTTCTGAACATATACTACATCAGCTCACTTCTACAGATGTTTCAATCCAACAAACTGTCAGCCACTCAACCACCTTGCTAAGCCCTAGAAATTTAGAAACTTTTGAAAAACAAAGCGTCAAGTGCAATATGCCATAGAAAACCTACCAGTCATCACATACTCAGCAGCAGCATATTCATATGTCCCCATAACCCATGTTGAAACATGTGTTTGATCCCCCCTCTTTTGCAAGACCAAAATCGGAAAACTTTGCATTGTACTCCTGAACCGGTTTCTAATATAAGTGGATTTTTCCATAAATAAACAAGCTCTCCATTTTTCAGAAGCCACATATATATCTTCCATTACAGCCGTGAAATCTTTCACTGGATTTGAGAAGTATTGTTTGACAGTATTTATTGGTTTAACACAGAAATACAGACACAATGCTAAAGCAACCAAGTGGGACACATTATATTAGTATATTTGCTGAATCAATCAGATACTGCAACAGATGGTTCAATTCCTGAAAAATGAAATCCGCATGTGCCAAGTTGAATGAAGATCGTTACTGACCTCATCTAGCAATATATTTGACGTCTTAAAGTCACGGTATATGAGGTCTTTCGGCACCATGGAGAAAAGCGAGTCATCGAGCAGCATCTAAAGCAATCTTCAATCTCGTTGACCAAGTGAATGTTGGACCCCTTACTGTAAAAAGAAACAACCAAAAGAACAAAAATATGTACTCTGTCAACTAATACAAAACTTGTCGTTTTTCAGATAGCAGGACTGGTATGCTTATAGGGAAATTTCTTAAATTAAAGTCCACCCATGGGGACATTTGACTTGCGTAAGTAGATATAAGATTAATTGAATTAAGATAGAAGGATAAAAAAAATTACAAAGCTATGCTTTTTTGGTAGAGAATGTTTGGCAACCATTTATAAGTTGAGAAAATATTAACTTATAATTTGAATTCAAGTTTTGTGACATGATTGTTAATTCACTTATAGATGTTTATTAACTAATACGTGATCTGTCATTAGGGGTGTGGCCCAGTTGTAATTTACATTTAATAACTTTTTTTTAAAAAAAAAAAAACCTGATATGTTGATCTTGGTGAAGTAGGTCAATAGATACATTTTTTCAACTTCTGCTTAGAAACCCGCATAGCTTGTTTTATCAAAAGCCAAACAAACCAGCTACCGGATTCCATATATTCATAAACCAGTAGCCTGTGTTCATCCTTGCAGCGATATCCAGTGAGTTTCACAAGATTTGAGTGGCTAAGCTGTCCTAAGTAGTTAATTTCTGCCTGCAAAATGACTCCATAGTCATCAGTCTGCAAACATTGAACTAACTGAGATGCTCAACATGAGTAGGGCTATAAAAATATAGCTGTACAACAAATTGAACCCCAAATGCTAAATTTAGTGTGAAAATGTGTAATAACACAGCTGTTATTGCAAACCCTGAGGTTAAAAAAAAAATTGAAACAAGACACGTTTACAACAGATCCCCTGAAATAGTCCATGGCTTATTTATAAAGTTATGCAAAGAAAAACTAAAGACTATTGACTCACAAAATCCATAAAAATGAGTTCATTGATAGTTTTCGAATATATAGACCTGGCATTATGAAATCAAGCCAATACAAGACCACAAATGTAGATAAGGAGTGGATACCAGCCATTTCTGTATCACCCTGAAATCCCTCTGGATTGAGTTCCTTGGTTGCAACTGTGACAGTCTGACTGACTGCCCTCACAGTCTCGTCTAGAACACCTCGGTAAAGCCGCCCTCTCCAACAATGAGATCTGGCCTAAAGTGTTTAGTAGCCAGCCTCATGTCTTGGTAAGTGAACATCCATGTAGCCAGAGCCTTGGCGAAGATCTTTGACATCTTTGGGTATTGCGGACACACTGCTGTTGCTGTTCATACTATCTGTTTTATTTGGTTGACAAGAAAATGAAGTGGGAGAAGCTGAGCTGTTGTTTTACCTGTGAGTCAATAATATCAACATCTATTTGAGGTTAAGAATTTCCCCCTTTTCATCCATTAAAATTGGGACATGTTTTGGCAACACAGATTTTATGTGTAGAGTGCAAAAGAATAGATGCAGTCATTGTACAAGTGCAGGCAGCAGTAGAATCTCAAAGGCATATAGATGCAAAGCAAATAACTGGCAGCTACTCAAAAGGTAAACAGGGATGTGAGATGATATTACAAATCGGAAATGTGATGTTGTTGTTGAACACTAGAGCAGATCAATAGTGGTTCCCCACTTTCACTTGGAGATTCGAACTCGAGACATATAACCCCTCTCAAGTGAAGCGCTCACCAACTGAGCTACCCCTCATACTTCCTCGTCTAAATTAGCATGTTGTGTGTGTCATTACAATCAACAAACCCAAATGCCAGATGACCCATTGGAACTGCCGCGTTAATAATAACAAATGTCAAAACGATGACAGTTTAAAATCACCCATTTACTCGGTTAAACATGAAGCCGCCCTCTACGTGGACTCGTATCCGGTGCCTCCGCAGAGTTACTCCCTGTGTCCTGATATACATGTAGTTTAAGGTTAAATTGAGTAGATTAAGGTGATATTTAATGCTAGCGGTTGAACACATTTAATAAGTAGGTGATTAATATTTTTTGAAAAAGTACGTGAAAAAAATAAAATTGGTAAATGATTACCGGTGAAGAATATATTTTTTTATTGACTATGATAATAAAGTTATTAATGTTTGACATTTTAAGATAGTTGTTGATATTAAATACGCATTGAAAATTGTTAAGTGATGTGAACAAAAAAATTTGATTAAGTAACATGTAAGAGAAGACAGAGGCAGTACTAATTAAATTAGGTCGTTTTACTGTTTTCAACTTAGATATATGATAAACTTTTCCAGCCGGGAACCTTCTCCTCGCTGTTTCAGTCTGCTGTAATACGATTTCCTCCTTTCATCCGTTATCTACTCAAATCTCAACCAGTCAGCAACAACTGAACAAAGCTGCGATGAATTCATAAACTCAAATGAATTTCACCGACCCCAGAAACAACAGGTTAGTCCAAAGCGATTCCAAATCAGTAAAGTTTTGTTTTTTTATCATATTATGAAACGAAAAAAAGAGGACTAGTTGGTGACTATGAGAGACCGGTGGAATTGAAGAGAATGAATTGTGTAGCAGGTGATATATAAGCATTTACCATCTGTAAAACTATCCATACAGTACCATTTTTACAAGAGGAGTTGCAGAGTGTTAGCCCTAATCAATTTGCGATAGAGAAAAAAAAATAGGAAACATATCACGACGGAATCAATTCATTGCAGAGATGATGAGGCCTGCAGCAGATGCAAACATAATGGCATCCCATCAAAACAAATTAAAAAGGAAATTTGTATCATGTATCGTACTTGTGTTATGCCAATTCAGTTTAAATTTTTATTTCACAAATTAACATCCACATTGAAACAAACATATCAAACATTTACGCATGTATTCACATGTTATATTATATATTTTCTACATTTTTCACATTATGTTAATTAAAAAATTTCTAAATTTATTAAATATTTGATTATTTATAATTATTAGACCATATTTTTTTATATTTATATGATAAAAAATTAAATAATAAAGATTTTTAATCTGTATAAAGATTTTCTTTAAAGTGTTTATGATATAAAGATTTGTTTATAATTAAAGATATTCTAAATTTAAATAAGTTATTTAAATATTTGAATACGTACCATATACGACATTTATAATTTAAAACGACGTATAAGATATATACTTTATACAGTTCGCAAACCGTTTCGTGCATAGGAAGCAGTGTTATGTCTGAAGACCACAAAATGGTCTCCACATCAAAACGAAGGGTTGTGGTCAGCGAAAATCTAAAAGAATCAAAAATATAAATCATGTCTTCAAGTTAGAAAAGTAAAATGATGTCATTTAATTATACTTGCTACAAACTCGCTCTGAAGCACAGAATCTGAATCCCCACGACGCCACACCATCACATATTTATATTTTCCAATCAGGTATTAATGTGCTTCTTATTCTATAAGTTTGAATAGGAATATTCAACTTATGTGACATGTTATTTATTTTTAAATAAAAATTTAAACCAAATCAAATATATTTTTGTTATTATAATATTTCAAATTTATGAAAATTAAGTATATGTTATATATGTTTTATAATATTGGACAATTCTATCTTTCAATCATGCAACATAAATTTTAATCACACTCCACTTTTGGTACCGTATGCTACAACATGTAGCTATCATGTCTAAAAATGGATCTCAAGAAATATATTCTTCGTGTAGAAAGAGATTGTTCTCAATTCTAATTAATTATCATGTGAAACAGAGGATTATAAGAAGTTATGTTCTTTGAAACATGAACGGAAGTATGAAATCACAAACCAAGAGCTAAATGAAAACATTTTCTTCAATTTGACTTTTTTAAAGATAATTTTTTGCTTTAATTGTATGATTTTCTAATTGAGTAACTATCAACACAATTCATTGCATAATCTAAAGCAAGGACGGATCAATCAATCTTTTTAAGCAGCATAATCGGTGCACTAACTATCATAACAAACATATACCCCCTCTCTCCTAATATACATTTCATTTAAGATTAAATTGAGTAGATTCAAGTGAAATTTAATGCTAGTGCTTGAACGAATTTAATATGTGAGAATTTAATGTATATTTTTAAAATTTTGTGTAAGATATAGAATTGATGAATTATTAATTACTTTTTTATTGATTATGATAATGAAATCATTAATATTTGACTTCTTAAAGTAATTGCAGATATTAAATACATATTGAAAAATATTAAGTGGCATATAAAAAAAAGTCGATTAAGTAATAAGTAAATGAGGACAGAGGGAGTAATTAGATAGAAAAGAGAATTTAATTGTTGAAAATATAATGAGAATAAAAATAATTAATGCCATATGGACCTCTGTATTTTTCACGGGGAAGCAACAAAAACGTGTATTCATTAACATCATCCACAAGATGAACGGTAGGAGAAAGAATGGCTCCGTCTTAAAAGCATCTCATCACATTGATGAATATTCTTAAATGTATAGCTTTAAATAAGTGCACTCAAATATCAGTGCAAGAAGATAACATATGGATGGAATAAATAGATAATATGAAATCTCAAAACATTAGTTTAATATCATTTGGTTCCGCCCATCTCAATATCCTATTTTCAATATTCATTCTGACAATTATCTTTAAATAGACAAATTTGATGTAAAAACTCTCTTTATTAGGGCCACCAATATATCTAAGAACACATTTCTTTATTGTCAATTTAATAAGTAAAAATTTACCTTTTTCATCTTTTTTCACTCTCTTTATTATTATTATTATCATTTTTTCGTTAAAAAATATTTATTTTAAAATAATTCAACATGTTTTGCACTTCTCATTTTGTGTATTACTTGTTTGTGTTTGATTGGTCGTAAAAACAATTCAGTGAATAACTTAGAAATTATAAATTTATAATTAAGGTTTCCATGTGCGTCATGTGATATTAATGTTTCAAATTTATTGTGCAACTTCTTGATATTAACTTCATGATTTAAATTTCTGCAAATTTATTTTTGTATATTAATTAGTGAACCAAATCATTCCATCTTGCAAATCTATCTCAATAACTTAGCATGCAATTCAAAATTTTTAAAAGAAAATTATAAAATATGGGCATGACTGTTTTTTTTAATTTTAATAGACATTACTATCCGATTTTATAATTCCAAGAAAAAGTCAAATTTTGAGCTATGGTGTAATTAACTAACTTTTAACTTCACCCGTTAAAAGTGGATTAAGTGGGCATAACTTCACCCGTTAACTAACTTTTAACTTCACCCAGAAACTGATAAAGACTCAGCTTGGATTAAGTGGATTCATTGTTACTATATCAGGGATAGCTCTTGGTGGGAAACCTGTATCAGATCTTGCACTCCTTGGCCTGTCAAACAATTACTACAAACCAGACTCATTGCCCAGCAATGTTATGATCCTGCCACAAACTCTTGGATCATCCCAGGTGATCCCTTTTCTGCTAAGTCAGTTTACAACCTCTTGCAGCCTTCAACTCCAAGACCTCCCTGGTACAAGCTAGTGTGGAATTATCTTAACCATCCCAAGCATAGTTTCATGTTATGGATGGCTTGTCAGGGTAGATTATCGATAAAATCCAGACTTCATAAATTCGGTATGGTTGATGATTCTACATGCCAAATCTGTAGCTCCCACCAAGAAACAGCAGACCATTTATTTTTCTCTTGTTCGGGCACAGCTGGTCTTTTCAGTGACTTCCTTGTCATGTGTTCTTTCCCTCAGCAGGTCACTCTCCAGTCTTGAGAAGATCTTATCCACTGGTCCTCCTCCTTTAGTTTCCTATCAAAAGAATTGAGAATTGTCAGTTTTCTATTTATAGCAGCAGGCGCTTAAAACATCTGGAAAGCCAGAAATGCTGTGACCTTGAAGGGGAAGACATTCAATCAGCAAAGTATTCTTCATTTGGCTAAAATGGACAGTCTCTCTTGAAGCTGAACTGCATCAGTTCCATCCAGCGTACAGAGTTCAACCTTTCCTGGACAGCAAACATTAACTTGAACCACCTTCTTGTATAGCTGTTCTTAGGTGTTCTCTTGTTTTTAGCCTCTCAGTTTCTCCCCAAAACTCTTCCATGTATATTCTCCTTTTTTAATGCAAGCACCCCTTTTGCAAAAAAAAAACTTCTCCCAGAAACTTTTAAATAATTACTACTTATAAAATATATTAAATTTACCTCAGATTAACCAAAATAATAAAAAAGTCTAAATTAATGCAATGTTCAATTAGTAAACCAAATAATAAAATATACTAACTTCATGTAATTTTGAAAAATTTTAAATTTGCCAAATTAGCTTGGTTTATTATCATTTCAACCTCCCTTCTTGGTTTTTAAAACACGAACATGTCACGTGGCGTTCCCCCATCCAGTCAGCAGCTTGATTGGCCATACATGGCTTTTTCGTTGTGTCGTATAATGACAAAGGTTCTAATCTTCGTGGTAACAGACAACAAACATTAACTTGCTTAATTTCGTTGTTATCTAGAACGAAAATGTTAAGAATCTTCGTTGTCCAGGAGCATGAAAATTGAGTTTGCAAACTTTGTTGTTTGATACAATGAACTTCTAACGCACTTCGTTGTATCAAACAATGAAGTTCTTTTGCATCAGTTTACATATTACCTAGTTTTACTTGGCAAGTTTGATCAAAACTCCCATCAAACATCCAGTATTTTTGGACAGTTTTAGCAGTTTACAAATAACCTGTGACGTTCTAAATCTACGTTCCAGCTTCGAACCACTTTATAAACACATAATGATTAAGAGAACATACTAAATATAACGTTCAATATAATGTATCATAAGTTAATGTCCAAATGTCCCTGTTCTTCCTGCGTAGAAGTGTACCTAATTCGACCCCTCTTGATGCGCGTCGAATGCCTAGGGACGTACATTCTCTTCAAGAATATCCTTGGAATACATGACTACTACTTCACAAAACCAGGTGGGATGGGTTAGAGAGAAATTCTTTCCCTTCTCTCTAGAATTTCATTATTTCTCGCTCTAGTTTTTTCAAAACACTCACACCTTTTTTCCTTCCCGCCCGTTCAACCTCCAACCTCCCTAACCATGCATGGCATGGCCAAGCCGCCGCACACTGCTCCGTACACCCCTAGCCCTTCTTCCACCGCACCTCCAGCCGCCCTCCCCCAGTCACAAGCCATATTCTTATACCGACCACCCCTATGTCAGTGCTGCTTCACCACCTCTCCCTGAGACCTCCAGCAAGACCTTCGCTGCAGTCTTGTCAGTCCATCCCACTCCAACATTTCACGTATGGACATCCCAGTCCGCAACAAGGTGTCGCATGATGGCAAGACGGCCATGCTTTTCTCGCCTACCGAGATCAAGGCAGGAGCAGCGCAGCTTTAGCACACCCTCATTGCCAATTTTTTGGTTAGAAAATCTAAAGCAGAGGGGATTAAAAAACACATCCTGTCTGCTTGGAATCTTTCCGGTCCCTTCATCATAGGTAGCCTGGACGGCAGGCATGAACTCATCATCCTCAACTCCCCGGAAGATACTATCCAAGCGCTTGCCTGCAACTCTCACCAGATCGGTTCATACCTCTTCCGCCTCTTCAGATGGACTCTGGAGTTCAGCCTTAAAAGGGAGTCGGCTAAGGCAGCAGTCTGGGTCTGTATCTCGCAGCTCAATATTCTGTTCTTCAATGAAGGCTTTCTCCACCCCATTTGAGATGCCATCGAAGTCTTTCTCAAAGTTGATAAACACACGCTCGCCAGAGCATGTCCAGCCTATGCTAGGCTCTTGGTCGAAGTGGATCTCAAGGTCCCGCTTCTACAAGAGTTGTATATTGGTTCCACGGATGGAGATGGAGAAACCTATGACATTGTGTATGAAAACACAATGGGCTATTGTAACAAGTGTAAAATGTAAGGGCACTCCATTGAAGACGGTAGAAAGATAAAAAAACAAATGCGCTACAAGGAAAAGACCCACAAAGGGTTGAGGCTAGTCACGATGACTCCAAGCCACTAAATGGGGGATGGATCACCACCTGCAAGCAGAAGGAGAATTCGCCAGCAGTAGGTTGGACTACAGTTTCAAAACATCACCCCGCTTGAGAGAAGGGAGCTCCTCTAGAAAATAGAGTTTTTGCTAAGAATGAGACGGATAAGGGTAGTCCAGGGCAAAAGCCTCAAGAACAGAAGGAAATTCCTTCATTAGCTCAGATCATCAAAATGGTAGCTTGCATTACCCCCAAAGAGATAAGGGTCCCATAGTCAAGAAGTCAAAAGAGCAAGGATATCAGATTGAGGAGGATCACACCCTAAAGGTATAAAACTATTATGAAGCTCTAGTCGAGGCTCAAACTAAAGAGCCCCCAGCGATGACGAAACTTCCTTCGTCCCAGAGACCTCGATGGATGAAGACCAACAAATCTCCAAGAAGGTCGAAGATTCGACAAGCTCCTAGAACTCTAGCAGTAGCAAGAAGAAGAAAAAGAAAAACAATGAGGATCCCAAGAAGTTAACGAACAAAACTAGAGCCCGCGAGCTCAATACCCTCATCAACAAATATCGTAATAGTTAGTGCCATTGTATGGAATATAAGAGGTAATAGTAAGGCCGAGTCTAAAGCCTACCTCTCCCTTTTAGTCCAAAGGCACTAGCCGGACATTTTGGTCATCTTAGAGCATAAGACAAAAGTCTGCAAGCTCAAAAATTTTGCCAGGAAGTTGAGGTTTAATGGTAGTTTTGAGTGCTTTTTGATATAAATCACCATATCTGGGTCCTTTGGCACCCCAAGTTAGTTAAGATTTCTAACTTTTTGGTTTATGACCAGTGCATTAATTATGTCATCTTAGAGGCAGCGTCAAGCTCGAGCATTTTGGCATGCTTTGTGTACGGGTGGTGTAATCGTCATGCAACGCACAGACTATGGGAATTTCTGATTGATAACTCTCTAGGGCATGCAGTCCCCTGGTTATTAGCGGGTGATTTTAATGTGGTGGCTGCTCGGGATGACAAGATAGGAGGTAATCAATTCCGACATGATGAAGAAATTCGTGAGTTTATTGAGTTCATGATTGCTGCTGGAGTGATCGATATATCCTAGCTTCTGAGGCACCCCGCATATTTGTACGAATAACCAGAACGGTGAATGTTGGGTTTGGGTGGCTTCCTTTTCTGGCATTCAGGTTACTCATTTGGATTGAAGAAGTTGAGACTCAACTGCTTGTGATAAAGAGAGGTGTTCAAATAAGTACTCAACTTTACAATGTTTTCTCTCTTGGACTGTCTTATTAGTTTGTTCCACTGCTCTTCGGACAAATGCGCACTCCTTGTGTGATTTTGGGGCAAAAGACATTCGGCCGAACAAGTCTTGTTTTCAAATTCTGCATTAAAATATTCAGCAAACAGATATGAAAAACTTAAGATCTGAACATTGCTTCGAACTCCAAAATCTAAAAGTGGAGGTGCAGCATTAGATTGAGTCTGAGAAAGCAAGCAAAGAAAATTGTAAAACTTATTTGAAGAGAAAGGGAAAGTAAGAAAAAAAATAAATTCAAATGAAAATACTAAAGGGTATTATTGTAAAAGTTATTTTTATCTTCCAATCGATCAAATATTTTTTACAAATATAGACAATACTAGTATAAAGAATCATGTTACTAATTATACTAGCACTAATAATATCTTTTATTTAAACCTGCTAGAAAACGTGCAATAAGGGTATACCGGACTTTTAGTTTAATAATGAGAAAATGTTTAGAAAGAGAAGAAAAAAAAAGAATGGAGAGTATAAGTAAAAAAAATATAGTTAAGAGAATAATTTGAAAGAAATGAGATAAGTAGAAAAAAGTTTTTTTACAAACAAAAGAATGGAAGAAAAAGAGAGTTTAATTTACTATTTATTTATTGAATTTCTTCCTAGTAATTTAACATTTTTAAAATATAAAGAGTAAAAATTTAACTCCTTACAAATTCAAATTGGTAGAATTTGATTGGAAATTCAGGATAACGAATTATTTTATCAAATCCATCCAAATCTTTTTTGTTTCAAAATGCAATTCATGATCCGACCTTTACCCTACAAACAAAGGCCTGATTAACATCGTCGGTCGATAATTGAGGTTGATGTCTACTATGTCTCCACCAGTACCACGAGCGATTACAAAAATTAATAAATTTTGATAAAAACAAACAAATGTAGGAAACCATGTAATATTAGTTGGGGGATTCACAATGAACTTTTATGATGAGGTTAAATTATAAATTTAATAATTGTTCCAAAGTATATTTTTTCAAATTTTGGAGAAAAATAAAAAAAAACCTTTAAAGTGTCATTGCTTCTTAAGTGTGAACTATTTGGATCGTTACAAAGTAAAAAAAAATTAATTATTTTTATAAAATAAAATATATGAATTTTATGAGATAAAAAATATATTTTATGATCATACGTAAACAGTCTAAAATTATATGTCAATGTAGTAGAAATTGTTTTCAAGCTTTTTGACAATTCAATTATTTTACTACAAATGAGAAATTCGTGGCGACTTCGAATTTTATGCAAAAAAAATAAAAGGTTTTTATTATTTTACTACAAATGAGATTACAATACGCGTAGGATTGCTTTTTATATTTTTCCTTCACAGAAATCAAAGAGGAAGCATAATAAAACCCCCGAGAGAAGAAGAAGAGAAGAGAGGAAATCCAAGTCAACTCAACGGCAGAAGCATGGCGTCTCAGGCATATCTCGACAAAGCTAATCAAAGAAAGGAGTATCGGAACTTATGGCACACCGATCTGCTGAGCACCATTCAGGCTGACACTCCTTGTAAAGAAATCAACTCTTTCTATTATTTCCTTTCAGATCGAGCTTTCTATCGATTATATTTTCATTCTCAATTTTCAGAATCATAAATCGAGTGTAAATGTTTTTCGTCTGGGATAGGGTATGTGCGTGCACCCATTTTGTCAACGATCATGTCTCTGAATCGTGTTTGTTTTATATCTCTTTGCAGATTGCTGTCTGGCTCTGTGGTGGTGAGTGGTCTTATCTTTAACTATGGTTTGCCGATGCTATTAGGGTTTCATTGACTATTGTTTCATATCTGTCATTGCCAACCAACACAATTGCTTCTTTACCGTAGAAAAACTCATGATGATTCAGTTACAAAAGTTTACACATACATATAATATTATTCTATGAGTAAGAATATCTTTGTGGATGGATTTAATTGGCACCCC
>NQLW01000072.1:281864-313241 GCA_002312845.1 Kalanchoe fedtschenkoi
AAAGTACGAAACTCAATTGGTTCCAAAGGGTTATTCACATATGAAGTGGATTGATTATGATGATATCTTTTTTTCTGTGGTTAGGCATACTTCAATTCGGGAAGTACTTGCATTTTGCATAAAGAGCAGATATATTTGAAGACTGCTTTCTTACACGGTGATCTATAGGAGCAGATTTACATGGAGTAGCCAGAAGATTTCACTCTACCTGGAAGTGATCGTTTATTTACTGATTGAAGAAGTCCTTGTATGGAATGAAGCAATATCCAAGGCAATGGTTTAAACAGTTTGACTTCTACATGATTCAGACTGGCTACAAGCACCGTGAGTATGATCATTATGTTTACGTAAATAGTATTAATGATGGCTCATTCATTGTTATTCTATTATATGTTGATGATATGTTGATTGTTATAAAGAATATGAATGATGTTGCTGGTTTGAAAGCTTTATTGAGCAGGAATTTGTTATGAAAGACTTATGTGTTGTAAAGAAAACTCTTGGGATGTAAATTTATTGAGACAAAAGCTCAAGGAAACTTTGACCATCTCAGCGAGGATATATTGAGAGGGTACTAAACAGAGTCAGGATGAGCGGTGCAAAACCAATGAGCACTCTATTGTCTAATTACTTCAAGCTTTCTTCAAATCAATGTCCTAAGATAGATAAAGACATTAAAGACATGACATTGATTCCTTATGGTAGTGCAGTTGACTACTTGATGTATGATATGGTATGTATTCACCCTGATTTAGCTCATTTTGTTAGCCAAGTTTGGAAGTACATGTCTAAACAAGGCATGCAACATTGGAAGATAGCAAAGTGGATTTTTAGATACCTAAAAGATATTGTATGGCATGGTATTTTAATTGGCAACCTTCAGAATAACCCATCAGTTTTGGATATGTGGATTCAAACTTTGAAGGTGATTTGGATGATAATAGATCTACTAAAATGTTTGTTTTTACTCTTGGTGGAGCTACATGTTTGAAGTCAACTTTTCAGTCTCTTGTAGTGTTATTTACTATTAAACCAGAATACATGATAACAACAAATATGACTTTATGGCTTGCGGGGCTAGTAAAGGAATTGGGTGTTCAGCAAGTTAAAGTTTAGTTGCATTATGAAAGTCAGAGTGCTATTCATTTAGTAAGCAATAAGGTGTATCATGCTAAGACCAAGCATATTGACGTGAGGTTTAACAAGATCAGAGTGTTGATTGCATCTAGGGAGATACTGTTACAGAGATTCATACTTCAGAGAATACAACTGATATGTTGATCAAGCCATTTACTACATACAAGTTCAAGCATTGTTTAGACTTGTTGAATATCTGCAGCCACTAGATCACTGTAAAAGAAAGTAGTTTTCACATCCATCTGCTCTAGATGTAAATCTCAACTAACTACTAATGCATGTATTGCCCGAATTGAAGGAGGTTCTCCATTCACAAAATCAATTCTTCATAAAAATTCATAGTTGAAGCACTAAGTTTCACACTTAGCATGCATTTGACTGATTGACGCATGTGAGAATAATTATAATAAAACAAATGAAAGAATAAAATAATAATACACAATTTACGTGATTTGGTAATTTTCTACTCCTCCACTCCACTAAACTTTATAATTCTTTGTTTAGAACGAAGAAAAATTACCCTAAAGCTTTATATTTATATAATAAAACTAATTATAATAAGTATGTACTTCTATACTATTAAGTAATAAGGAAATCTAATTAAAGTAGAAGTTTTTATAGTATTTAAATTCTAACTTTCTAAAACTTTTAGTTTCTGAATATCTATAATTAGCTTGATGCGTAACAAACTCTCCCTTGATTCAAGCTAATTTTCAACTCATCTATATCAATCAAGTAATCAATAAGAAGGATGAGTTAGATAAAACTTTATGTAAACTTGATAGAGTTGCTTGCAATGAGGCGTGGATAAGATCTTTTCCTTCCTCTCATGCCATCTTCTCTGCTCAGGGGTATCTGATCATAGTCCAGCTATCCTAAAAGTCCCTCATATCCAAAATCAAATCAACACCAAGAGAAGTTTCAAATTCTGTAATGCATGGTCTCTTAATGAGAATTTTATGAGTACTGTAGAGAAGTCTTGGCACTCGTCAGGCCCTTATCTAGACTTCTTCCATGTTCATCTAAAGTTGAAGGCTATTAAAAAATATCTGCTATCTGCATTTTCCAAGTCCACAACAAACATCTCAGATTGAGTTAAGCAAGTCAAAGAGCAGTTGCATCATATCCAAGATCAGCTCTACAATCATCCCTCAAATCCTCAGTTATATGACAGTGAGAAGAATTGTATTTCCCTTCTTGCTAAGCTATCAAATATGAGTCAATCCACTTGCAACAACAAGCAAAGATTCACTGGGCCAAGCATGGTGATCTTAACTCTTCTTACTTCCATGCTGCTCTCAAGAAAAGAACCTTCACAAACAAAATCTACAGGCTTAAGGATCAGGTTGGTAACTGGACTAAAGATAAGCAGGATATTCTTAATATTCTTTCTGATCATTTTCAAGGTATTTTGGGCAAAAGATTAGATTGCATTCCTCATGATTATTCCTCCATGCCTGGAGTTATTCTCAGTCCTTCTGATATTATGGGGCTATGAGTTTAGTTCACAGATGAAGAAATCAAGCATAGCTTCTTTGAGATGGGTAACAATAAAAGTCCTGGTATAGATGGTTTCAATTCTAAAATCTTCAAAACCTGCTATCCAATAATTGGGTCCGACATCTGTACAACTATTAGATCTTACTTTAGGACTTATAAGATACCGAGATCAGTCAATTCTACTCCGGTAGCTCTGGTTCCCAAGATAGGTAGTATTTCAAGTGCCAATGATTGAAGGCCAATCTCCCTCTGTAACATTATTTATAAAGCCATTTCTAGCTTAATTGCAAAAGGCAAAACTGTGTTTCCAAGCTTGTTGGGTGAGAACAGAGTGCTTTTATATAAGGTAGGAACATTGTTCACAATATTTTGCTAGCTAAGACTTTAGTTAATGGTTATTCCAGGACCAGACCCTCACACAGAAGCTGCATTAAAATTGATTTATCTAAGGCTTTTGACTCTGTGAGTTGGCAGTTCTGCAGGGCACTCTTTATCACTTTGGTTTCTCTCCCTTATTCATTGACTGGATTTACACTGCATAAAAGAACCTCACTTCTCCCTCCTGATCATTGGAACCTCAGCTGGATATTTTATGGGTCAAAGAGTTCTTTGGCAGGGATGTCCCCTTTCTCCTCTCCTATTCACCCTTGCTATGGAAGTGCTTTCCAGGCACTTAAGAAATACTTGCTCTTATCAAGATTTCACATTTCACATTTCATCCCAAATGTTCTAGAATAAGATTGAATCACCTCCTTTATGCTGATGATCTTTTCATTTTCTATCACAGTAATATGCGGACCATCCAGCTCATCAAGAAAGGTCTCAATACCTTCTCTCAAACTTCAGGTTTGATAGTTAATGACTGCAAATTCCAGATCTTTACTGGTGGCATGTCAGCAACAAGTGCAGGTATCATTGTTAGGCAAGGGGGATTTACCAGTGGAACTCTTCCTGTCAAGTACTTGGGAATCCCTTTGGAATGCAAGAGCTTAAAAATCCACGGACTATGCAACTCTTCTGGAGGCACTGTCATCTAAAATCAACTATTGGTCCAATAAATTTCTATCCTATGCAGCCAGGACAGTGTTGATTCAATCAGTCATAAACTCAATTCACATCTACTGGTATAGAATTTTTGGAATTCTAAAATATATTGTCAAGAACATAGATGCAATCTGTAGAAGGTTCCTTTGGTAGGGATACTCAAAGTCCCAGTTAAATGGTCTGCTGTCTGCTTTTCTACTCAGCAGGGAGGGTTGGGTATTAAACTGGCTTCTCATGTCAATTCTTCTATTTCCTTGGCTCAGACTTGGGATATTACTCAAGCCAAAGACTCCGCTTAGATCAGGTGGATTCATGCTTACTATTTAAGGAACTCAAATTGGTGGACGGTTCCTATCAAAGCCTCTACCCCTTGGTCAGTTAAGAATATCTTAAAATGGAGACATCTAGCTCTAAAGTGTTATGATCCTGTTCTCAGTACTTGGAAAACTAACAGAGTCCCTTTCTCTTCAAAATCGGTCTTCAATAATTTGTATCCCACGGCTCCACAACCTGTCTAGTATTCTCTTGTTTGGAACATTTAAAGCTATCCTAAGCACTCTTTTCTCCTATGGCAGGCATTCCATAACAGGCTGCCAACTAAATTGAGGCTTCTCAGATTAGGGTTGCTGGATGATGATAGTTGTTCTCTTTGTTGTTCTGAGTTGGAATCTGCCGATCACACCTTTTTTCAGTGCAATCATACAAAGGACCTGTTCAGTGTTGCTTTGTCTCTTTACTCTTTCCCTGGTAGTCCCAATTTTTTATCTTGGAACAGCCAGTTATCCTGGGCTTCTTCTTATCCTTTTCCTTCAAAGGAGCTAAAGAAGATTTCTTATTGCTTTGTTACTGCCTGTGCTTATAATACTTGGAAGGCCAGAAATGAAAATATTTTCAAAGGTCTAGACTTTAATATATCAAAGATCATCCTGTTAATAAAGATGGAAGCAACTCTGAAGATCAGCCAAATTCAGGAAATCAAGAACTCAAGTTTTAATGCGAGCTGGACCAAAAAGCTTCACCTTGATCACCTCTTAGCTTAGTTTTTATCTCTTGTTATTCTTTCATTCTTTATTCAGTTTGGAGCTATATTTTTTCTCTTCCTCTTGTACATTACATCTCATTAATTCAAGCACCCCTTTTGCAAAAAAAAGTAATCAATAAGCACATGACTAGAGTGTTTACTAAAGTAGCAATTTTACTTAATCATCTCTGGAGGCTAGCTAAAGCAAAACACAACTTCAGTTTTCTATGGTTACAATTTTCATCAGCATGTCTATGAGGATTGTTCCTTTTAAGAATCTTCTTCAACATTACATCTCTTCTTTTACCAACTAAGTGATATCCCAATTGAATAGACTTACTCTTAACATGCAAACGGAAAACTTCAAAAACCGCATTGGACTCTTATTGTCACTATCCAAGACTCTATCTCCATCTCTTGCCTAACTCAGTTGGAATGTTTTTATACCAAATCATCTCTTAGCCAGCTTAATGTACAACAATAAAATTTGCTTTTGTAGTAGAAAGAGCAACACTCTTTTCAAGTTGAGACATCTAACTGACTGTTATACCTTGAAGAGATAAGACATAACCTATTGTAATCTTCTTTGAATACAAGCAACAACTAAGATATGCAGCACAAAACCTTCCAAGACTGCATCACTTCTATTGCAACAAAGGGACATGCTAATATTTCTTTCAAATAGTGTAACAATTACTTTACTACTTATCAATTTTCCTTTCTGAATTATACATAAACTCACTCATAACTTCAACTACATGTGAAATATCTAGCCTCGACAAACCATTGAGTACATTAAACTCTCAATTATAAAATGGTGAGAAAATTGCTTCCTAGAAAAATAGAGAAAATTATGAAGAGCAGTTTTGGTCACTATATGATCACTATGTTGGTTCTTCGAGGCTTGAGGGTCATTTTGATGACTGTTTTTTCATTGTAAATACTAGTCGTATAGTGCTCGCTCCAAGATTGATGACAAAAAATAGCGACATAAGCTATGGGCCGCTAATTTAATAACCAGCTTTATGATCATATCTTAATGTCATAAAATGCAATGATTAAAGGTGGGAGCTGTTTTGTGACCCATTCAGCGAGTGACTTAGCGATCTTTTTTGCAACCAGTTTGTACCATGTTATTGGGTCCATTATTTTGTTAATATGCATACTGAAATAAAGATATAGAACAATGTACAGTCCCTTAATAATGGCTACATATTATAAACATTTAAAAAGTATCTCTTGAAATAAGAAATTTGTATCGCTTATTCGATATCGTTGATTTCTTACTATTTATTTATAAATTCTTCTTTTTTTGTATATCCATGTTCGCATATATTCTTTCCTTTTTTTAACTTTGTTTGGTTCCCCAGACATCAAATTTTGGCTCTCATTTGTCTTTTTTATAGGGTTATATGTGTTAGCAAATGCAACAATACATAAGAAAAGAGCAAGGATGTAAGAAATATTCACATACAAATATATACATAAATACAATACATAAATAAAAATAAACTGTAAGTATCGGGTCAAACACGAGGAGTGTTGAGCTTATCTAAGCACCTAAATTTTTTAGACTAAATATTTAGTTATAACAATAAATTTGTTTGGGTTTTGAAACAATAAAGAAAATTTTTCTCAATCTTCACATATATTGAACATGCATGCCTACTCATGTCATTATAAGGTTATTGTAGTTCATGTTGTTGTCCACGGTTTTGATGAGAACATAAGATTTCTCACTCGAACGCTCATTTTAAAACCTAATTCTTATATATCTTTCCTTAAAAAGGCTAATTGACTATACCCTAAATTCATATACATGTAGTTAAATGTATCTATAGTTCCTATTCAACTTCACATGATAGTTCTATCTTGCATATCATTGGTCTTATAGTTAAATATATTAATATGTTAGACATGACACATCAAACTAATAAGACAATTGATTTCGTATTTGACATGTATAACAATCATAAGAAGTTCTTTCCTAAGTAAATTCATCTTTACAAGTTTATATTTCTTGTTATTCACTTGCTTTTACTGTAGAAGTTCCTCCAAAGAAAATTTGAGATTTATGGTTGTCAACTGATAGGCCTGATATATATGAAAAATTATCTATGACATTCTTGATTAGGCTAACAGATTGCAAACTACCATGAAGGAAAATAAATAGTTCTTCAACATACATCAAATGATTTAATTTATTTTTGGAGCATTTTCGATGTAATTTGAAAAAATTATCAGAGCATAGATTTCACAAGTCCCTTTGAAAGAATTACCATGGCAAAAGTAAGCATGAGGAGTGATAGAGGGCACTTCTTCTTAAACCTTGGCTCCTTCTAAAAAATTCAGCAGGCGGACTGTCGAAAAGGATATAATAATTTGGCTCCTGAATGTTGTTCTGAATCCATTTAATAAAAAAAGTGGAAATCCATATTAATGAAGAGTTGAAGGAAACAGATTGAGCTAAGGTGGTAATTTATAGATTCAAAAGTCTTTATAATATCAATTTTCATACAACATCTAGGAGATAGCCTTTTGAATAGCCATTGGAAACGGATTGAGCTAAGAGAATACTTTGAACTATGTTTCTTCCCTTGATGAAGGAACACTGTTCATTACCAACAAGCTTGGATAAACAATTGTGCATTATTTTAGAGAGTAAACTAGCGATTGCTTTGTAAACTCTATTACAAAATGCAGTTGGCCTATATTCATTGGCTGAAGAGGGACTACATATTTACGAACCAAAGAAAATTGAGTAGAGTTCATGGATCTCTACTCAATGCAACAGGGGACTCAATGCAACAGGGGCCTTGTGTGATTTTTCTTTTCCTATTCAAAGAAAAGTTCTGCAACTAGCCTCTATTTGTTTGACAACGGCTTTGGGAAAGACAAACAGTCTATCCCAATAATTGCTTAAAGTTGT
Source organism: Kalanchoe fedtschenkoi (assembly GCA_002312845.1). Lineage (NCBI taxonomy): Eukaryota > Viridiplantae > Streptophyta > Magnoliopsida > Saxifragales > Crassulaceae > Kalanchoe > Kalanchoe fedtschenkoi. The sequence goes on from NQLW01000072.1 coordinate 289,496, forward strand.
CAGCATTGATTTAATGAGGACTTATCTACCTTAATATGATACCATTGGTAGTCCAACATTTAATTCTGTTCAATACAGCTTCTGTTTCTGTTTTAAAATTTAGAGATGTTTAGTTCTTTTATGAAAGAGGGACACCTAAGTATCTAATGGGAAGGGAGCCTTTCACAAATTTTGTTGTGGCCATTAATTGATTTTTAATAGGTGAACCTACCCCAGCAATAAAATTTTGGGATTTATCTACATTAGCACTCAAACCAGTATGTTCGTAAAATATATCCAGCACATTTTTTAACCCAGCAATAGACTCATGATCATCTTTACAACATATCATCAGATCATCAGAATAGCACAAGTGAGTCAGGTTTAGTTTTGCGCATTCTGGGTGAAATTTAAATGATCAGGTGCTGCCTAGTTTTGTAATCATTCTATTTAAATAGTCCATGGTAATTACAAATAAGTAGAGGGAGATAGGATCACCTAGCCTCTACTCCTTTTTACTTGCAAAGAAACTAGTCAATTTTCCATTGATATTGATAAAAAATTTAGCAGTGGTTACTAAGGTCAGGATACAATCCAAAAACCTTAGTGGGAAGCCTCGGGAGAGCATCCATTTTCTGAGAAATCCCCAAGACAGAGAATCATATGCCTTTCTAAGATTAATTTTCATTATACACTGTGGCCTAATGTTTTTCCTACTGTAGGCATGTATAAAGTTTTGGGTCAGCAAAATATTGTGACCTATACTTCTATTCTCAACGAAAGCCCTCTGTGCAAGGTCAATTAAATCATCCAGAACCCTTTTTAGTCTGTTAGTGTACAAACCAGAGCAGATTTTATACAGAACATTACAGTAAGCAATTGGTCTGAACTCAAATGCATAAATAATGCTTGGTTTTTTAGGAATAAGGGCCAGGATCGTGGCTTTAAGACCAATGGATATTGTTGGATTTTTTAAAAAGTTAATAAGAGCCTTTATCATATCGTTTCCTATGATGTTCTAATGTCTTTGAAAAAATTCAACATTAATTTCATCTGGGCCTGGGGCTGTTCCCTTTTTCATTTTGAATACCACTTCCTAAACTTCTACTGGAGAAATGTCAGTAGCAAGGAACATGATCTGATCATGGGACAACTGGGGGCCGTCAACCTGATCAAGATAATTAGAAAAAACTATTTCTCTTCCAAATAGGTCCTAGAAATATTTTGTGTCATTTGCAATATCAGAGATTATTCCATTGTGTAGCTTTATTTTAGAAATGTTGGCACCTGCTATGTTTCTTTTAATGCAAACATGAAAATAAGCAGAGTTGAGGTCACCTTCTGTAGCCCGTTTAATTCTAGCCTTTTGTTGTAAAAAAGTTTTTCATATTTCAGCAGCTTTAGGTAATCAATTTTCATGAGGTGTTCTTTGTTTGCCAGGTCCTTTTCAGTATTGACTGTGGACATTTTGGACTGGTAGTTGATCAGCTCATTCCTACATTTATTTAGCCTATAAGTCATGTCATTAGTAATAGCGGATACTTCTCTTTTTATTTCTCTTTTGAGAATTCTAAATTTGCTCAGCAAAAAGGAAAAATCAGTTACCTGAAATATACACCAATTTCTCCTCAAGAAAATTGAAAATTCAGGCATGTCGTACCAGAGAGTGGTCATCTTAAAGTTCTTCCTAGGAGGAGGACTATTCTGAGATAAAAGGATGATGCCAGAGGCATGCTCATAAATCTTAAAAGGGAGGAACTCCACCCAGGATCAGGAAAAACATTAGCCCATGCAGAATTGACCATGATTCCATCCAACTTACAAAAAATGGGATCTATGTTATTCCTATTAGACAAGGTAGTTTTAAGTCCAGAGAAAGGGTGGTCAAAACAATCTCTGTCTGGGAAAAAAATTTCTAATTCAGTTGTGTCTTTTCTTACGACTCTTTGGCCAGTTATTTTCTTAGAGGGGTGAGCTAAAGTCTCCTCCAATCAGCCAAGGCTCACCACAACAAGAGAAAATGGAGGCCAAAGAGTCCCATAGAAGACCTATTTCCCTATTGTTATGCCAACCATATATGACAGATAACACAAACGAACTAGATCCAATACAAACTCTAGAGTTTAAAACTTATGATTTAGAAGAAATCTTTTGAATGGACATTTTATTAGGGTCCTGGCACACTAAAATTCTACCAGTATCATGATGCTCAAAATTGTCAAAGTCGACTAGTTAGAAGGAAGAATATTATTAACAAACTTAATCATTTTATCCTTATTTAGTTTATTCTCCAGCAATACACAACAATGGACCTTATGGGTTAGAATGAACTTTTTAACTCCATGTTATGTAGCTATGTTATTTAACCATCTTAGGTTCTAGAATGCAACTGACATAATAATGGAGGGGGTTTGGGAGATACCTGCTTCTCAGAACAGTTTTCATGACACTTTTCTTGAGATAAAGGAGCCTCACTAAAAGCATAATATAAGTTCCTTACATCCTCCGCTTTCCTCAAGGCTTTTTTAAGCTTATTTCTCACTTTCCTATTCGATTTCCTTGCTAGATTTGATCTAGTGGTGATGTAGGAGGGGACATCCAATGGAGACTCTCTTGACCTTACCATGTCTGGGGAGACTGCCATTGAGATATCAGTATCTTCTTGTATTTCAGGTAGCTCCATGGCAGTTTCAGAATTGTTGGCAGCCTCAAGCTCAAGCTTACTGCTGCATCTGTTAGGGCTATTCATATGAAGAATCAATATGTTTTCAGGTTTTTCAAGTTGCACTTCTATGTCCTCATTGCTTTCCTCCTTGCCCTTCGGTTTCCAGACTAGTTTGTTTGCAAGTAGGAGCTTGTTTTGGCTTGAGGGGACACTTATTCCCAGAGTTTCCGAAGGGTTGGCATTTGGAACATCTGCCTGGGAACCATTAATACTTGATAGCTTGTCGATACACCTCTCCATCAGGTCCCTTGATCTCGATTTGCTCAATTAGATCCATCTTAGGAGATATTTCCACACAAATTCTTGCGAATTCCATTCTGCTTCTGGATGCAGTGACTGCATCAGTACATACTGGTTTCCCACTTGTACTTCTAATCTAGCTAAGCGCATCAGCATTCTACAAGAGAGGCTCAAGGTTGGGTAGTCTGACCCATACTGCAATTTCATTAGTGAAGATGGACAAGGTATCAGCGTGAGGAGTCTACTATTTCATCATCATTAGGCAACCATGGTCCAACTATTTGAACTGTCATTAGTTCTTCCTGGTTATGGAATATTAGGAGAAAAACACCTTCTGGGAGGGCTGAGACTTGTACAAATTCTGCATCGCCCTATTTCTATTTAGCAAACCCTTGCAATTAAGCTATACTGGGCTTCAAATAGAGGACTCTGCACACCAGCATATGCTTCCACTCCTTAATTGATTGATCCCAGGTTATGACATCTATCTTAAAACTCTGCGTCGCTCTGAGTTAGGGTTTGTCGGATAGTTGAAGGCCGGCGTTCGATTGTTTGTTGGCAGCAATAATCTGCAAGTATCCCGGTCTCCGCAGCTTCACTATGAAGCTGCAGGTGAAACAAGGATTGGCGGCGGCCAGTAATCAGGGCGGAGACGGGCTGAGATCTACAAATGGATAGTTGTTGTAAGGAGAGAATAAGAAATGGCTCTTTTTATATTTTTCGAATTATGAGCAGTGAAAGTTCTTCCCTTTGATTCCAGGATTTTTATTTTTGCCCATATCAAATAGCATTACTTTATTTCTTCATCAGAAAACTAGCAGCAAATATCATTAATATCAGCCACTTTGATAAAATAACCATTAGGAAAAGAATGATTAAAAATGGAATGCAGGATTGGTTCTTTCCCAAAATACTTTGAAAGTGCACAAGAAGAATGTGCTGGATTTAAGTTTTGTCTTCACTCTAATTACCATTAGCATCTTTTGTCTTACTAATCTTGTTGGATTACTTAAATAACAAGTTGTAAATATGTTTGAATTAATTTTAGCCAAAATTTAGGATTAAACCTACGCAAACATACTTCATAAGCTATTATTTTAAGTTTTGAAATCAAAACTGTTTCAAAACTTTAAAACAAAGTTCTAATAGTGTTTAAATTGATTTGTGCCCAAACTTAGGATATAAATTACACAAATGTACTTCACATGATTTTTTTAGGTTTTAAAATGAAACTTGTTTCAAAACCTCAAAATCTAAGTTGTCATGGTGTTTGAGTTGATTTTATCCAATACTTAGAAGTTAAATAACAAAAATTTATTTCATAGGCTTTTTTTAGGATTTAAAACCAAACTTGTTTTAAAACCTCAAAAACAAAGTTGTAATGGTGTTTGAGTTAATTTTACCCCTAACATAGGATTAAACTATAGAAGTTTACTTGATACACTTTTTTGAAGTTTTGTAACCAATTTTTTTTAAAATTCTCAAAAACAAAGTTGTGATGGTGTTTGAGTTGATTTTAGCCGTAACTTAAGATTTAAACTGCAAAAATTTACCTCATAGGCTATTTTTAAGATTTTGAAACCAAACTTTTTTCAAAACCTCAAAAAGCAGCAAAAGGGGTGCTTGTATTGATAAAGGAGGAATATACATGAAAAGTTTTAGCTCTATACTTTGAAGAATGAATAAATGCAAATGAAAAAAACTAATCTATCAAATGTTGAAGATGCATCTTTGAAGCATAAAATCTGTTGAAACCTGAAGATTGAATATAAGTCATGAGAATTAGCTAAAGTAAAGCTTCCATCTTAACTTTATGAGCAATTTCCTATCTGCTAAAAGCTTCAGCTATGAATATGAAGGCATTTCTGGCCTTCCATATATTATAAGCACAAGAAGCAATATAGCCGAAACTAATAACCTGTAGCTCCTTTGAAGAAAATCTATGTCAACTAGACCATGTGATGAGGTTATCACATGAAAAGAATGTGATCTGGTCTGGAAAATGGCATAATGACAAAGCTTTTGAAAATAATTTTACTATATAATGACAGTGCAAAAATAAATGATCTCCAGTTTCAGGGTGAGTTTTGCAAAATAGACAGATATTATCTTCTTGAAGACCCCATTTGTGAAGCCTATATCTTTAGAAAACTTCTGATGACAAGCTTGATATAGGAGAGAAGCATGATTTGGATAATTAAGCTTGTTCCACACCAAAAAGAAAACCAATTTGACTTACGACCTATTTGATAAAAAATGTTATAAACTGAAGAAGATGAGAAAGCAATGCCTGGATTTTTCCATTAGTCTGCGATACTATCATAACATTGGCTGACAGTTTTCCTTGACTTGAGAAGCTACTTGTCTGGCCACGAAGTTGCTGGCCTGATGGGAGTATTCCACTAGTCACTGATGAATAAACAACTGAATTAGCAAATCTGAATGAAGAATAAATCTAAAATAAAATATTAGATAAGATTTTGAAGACAAACAAACTGGCGATCTAGTCGACACGCGTGAATAATGGAAAAAAGAAGCAGCGGCTAACTTTGATCAGAATAAAATTCAAGTGTAGAAGAGATATGTAGCTATCAATTAATAAGGTAGGGAAGCTAGGGTTTCTCCTTATAAACATAGAAATTCTAATTCGTCTAGGAACTCGTATTTGAAGATCCAAACCCAAGCTCTAAATCTTGTTATTACTTAACGTACGTCCAAACTCAAATCCTTCTCTAACTTGTATTGTAAAAATGATGAATTTTTTTGTTGATTCTGGATAGCTCAGATGGCTTAATCCATTTAAAAGAAGACTTCCATATATTTCCAACCACTACTTATAGGCCTTCACCAACTTTCAAAATTGAGAGTTATGATGATGCAACCTACATGTCCGAATCTAAATAAATCTTGTGGATAGACTTGATGCAACCTGCAGGTTCAAATCTTAATAAATTTTATGGACAGACTTGATGCAGCGTGTAGATCACATGACATGATGTCCTCATCATCCTCTCCATCTTGAATTTGAGTCATCCTCAACTCAAGCTTTTCCTCTAATGGTTGACATCTATGGCATTAAATGTGGAACTAATTACAAAATCTTTATGGGTGAGGGGTAAATCCTGACAATCTCTATGACCAGAGTTCGAATCTCCTGGTGGTCGGGTGTGTGCGTTGTAGTTACATTTAATAAAAGTTTAAGAAAATAAAAAACTTTATAAAGTAGCCATTGAACTTGATGTTTTATTTCCCTAGTTTATTCCATATGGGTTGTGTATAGCACACCGTTTAGAAATAATGATCCTAGAATAAGATCACATTGATGTTCTGGTGGTAGTCCCGGTGCTCCATCCTCTAAAAAAAAGTTGATGTTCTCTTGCAAAAGGTTAGTGAAAATAATACTTCTTTCCAACCCAAAGCATAACAAATGGAATTGCTAAAATTTAATTCATGCATATCACATTTGGTAGCAAACCAAGCACCTTTCAACTTCATCTGATTTTTTTCATGAATAATCTAGTGTTTCTCTTTTTTCTTGATTAGGCTCCTTTACCACACTCTGGTTATCTATTTTTGTATACTCCTGAAATTTTTCTGCACTAGATTCAGAATTTCATCTTTTAAAATAGCTTCAGGAAACAGATCATATAACACAATTTTCTTATCTTTATGCATGCAATAAATATAAATTAACTCTACCATAATATAATGAGTCGTTATCATACTGTCACGGTCTATCTAAAAATATAAAACATGCTTGCATATGCACTCCGTAAGACAAGAATATTATGATATGAACCAATAGCAAATTGAACGTTACACAATCGGGTTACCTTTAACTTATAGATGATATTAAACCATTGCATGTAGTATGGTTGTGGATGCGTTTGGTGGTCAAAGAATAATTCCCTACCATATTAGAACTTATCAAGTTATTGCAGTTTCCGCCATCAATAATAAAGCGGCATGAATGCTCTTTGATGACATCTTTTGTGTGAAACAAGTTATGTCGCTGGTTATGTTCCATCTTCTGTATTGGTGCACTTAGCACTCGCTACGCAATGATACTATTACAGCATTCTTTTTGTTCAGTGCTAACGTTTTTTCTTTATCATGTCTTTTAACTTCACTTACATTGTCAGTTTTGCTTGAACAATCTTTGTGCACATGACCTTATCTGTTGCATTGTAAGCATTTATTTTCCCTTGTTCTCCCTGAAGATGCATGGGGTGAAGAACTCTTAGCATGTCCCTCAATTGATTCCTTGATTGTTTCAAATATGTGACGTGATGGTTTTGATGTATAAGGAGGATGGTTACAATCCGAGGATGGTGCAGGAGCTACTTAATTTGATGGCACCTCGCAAGTGCGTTGAGACAAAAAATTAACACTTCCTACAGAAAAGTTAGTTTTCATGTCATTTCATCATCCGTGCATTTCCTTTTTAGCATAAAGCAAGATGAAAAAAATGAGGGCCAGAATTATATTCCCTACAACGTAAAATTTCCCGAATTCCATGGTTCAAACCATTAACATTTCTAGACATAGTAGCCTCCTCATATTCTACTAAACCACTACGTAACGTAGCTATTTACAACTGTGGATAATACTCCTCTACAATTTTAGTACCTTACCTAAAATGTTACAATTTATTAACATATCACATTCATAATATGAAGAAACAAATCTAGCTCGCATTATTCTTTTCAATGCATCCCAAGTTTCTAGTGTAGTATTAAGATTATTATGACAATACTCACTCCACCAAATAGAAACAAAAATAGTAAATTCACTAGTAGCCCTTTTATTTTCTAGAAATCATGGCATGAAAATTTCTAATTAACTACTAATTCCTACATAAGATAAGCATCTGTTATTTACCAATGAAAGGTGGCATAGTGAATTTAATCCTTCTTAATAAACCATTGTTGTCATGTACCTCTCCTCGTGGTGGTATGAAACCTGTCATGGCGGCTGCGATGTAATCGATGATGCTCATAAGCATCTCCATCATCGCCATCTTTATTGTCTGTAGAATAATCATCGTTAGCATTGCGGGTTTGTAGATTTGTGCATATACGCTATAGAGGGGCATGACTCATATCCTCTAGTCGGCTCAATATTATAACGAGAGAGGTGTTGATTTCTCCCATAGAGGAATTTAAGGCTGTAAAATTGTTATTTGTCTCAAATTGAGCGCCTTCCAACTGACCTAGTCATTTGTTGGTCACTCCTAAATCCTCATCGAAACTTTCAGTATGCAAATTTAATAGGCGCTCAAAGTTTTGTATGACTGACCTGGTACAAGAAGAATGTGGTGCTGGGGCATCCTTTGAAGATCCTGCCATTGTTAGTGTAAAACAAAAAAAATACAAGAATACGCCCCTATGTATTATTCTTATGTGGTTATCTCAAAAAAATAGTTATCTCAATAAAATGATTTTCTAAAAAAATATGGTTCTCTCTAGAATTTTATTCTTTCAAATCTCACAATGTTGTTCTCTCACTCTCAACTTCTTCAATAAAGTTCTTACAAATTCTTACCAAACTTTATAGATGAGGATGGTTGTCAACAAGTTAAAGAAACTTCCGGAAGTAGTTTCATCAATGACACTCACAAATACTTCTAAGTTATATTTGAATATGCAGTGGAGCAATAGGAGTAGGCTTAAAAAAAGGAAGAGAAAAGCTAGAACTACGTTAGCCAAAAGCAAATTGAATAACGCCTAATGACGGAAATGTGCTAGCCTAGTTACTAGAACGTGCTAGAGACGCGAGCCTATACACAAACGTAGTCACGGATTAGAGAACAAACCTATCACAAATGGTGATATCAACTAAAGCTTCTGCAATTACTTTTCTTTTCTTTCTTTTCACTGAATATTTGTTACGGCGATTTCTTTTTTTCACTAAATCAATTTCTTTTTTTTGTAAAAGTTTAAAAGTAACTTTACTACAATCAAATAAAACTAGGTGAAAGTGTGTATTTTTGACCCTACATATCTGTCAATGTTATGTTTCAGGGATCAATTGCAATCAAATATATTCGGGAAGTCCGAGTTGAACCCAGAGGAGCAATCAAGACTTGTCAGAGGCACTAAGATCCTAGTTAATGAATATTTAAAGCCAGATGATAGGTTTTGAATTAAATTAGGTACTATGCAAAATAAAAGCAAAGGGAAGTTGTATTAAAATTATGAAAACATCCTAGGATTTCTACTTCGCCTAAGTTATATGCAAACTATCATGTTATCTTGAAGTATAAATAATCATCCAAAAGGTGTCATGCAATTTTAATAATACAGCATAATCACTCAATAATACAACATAATCACTCAATAATTTATTGCGAGTTCAACTTCCGGGTGTCCATACACAGTAATTTATTGACTACAATTGCTTTCATATTGTGTTGTTTCTTGATTCCGGTCTTCGTAGCTCACAAATACTAGTCAAAAGGTGATGATACTAATATTTCCTAAACATGCATTGAAGTCACAAGATAAACAAACAACTCAATATTCATAGGCCAACCTCTGATTTCAATCTTCGACTGACTAAGAATAATATTGATTACAATTAAAAAGAATATCCAACCCAACCCGATTCCGGTCTTCGTGTGTTGGAATACTCTAGCCTAGAGTATAGAAAATTTAATCCTAAATTCAATTCTTCTAGCATATATTATTAAACTCTGAATTACTACAAATGTCAATTCCTAAGACAAAGGGTGTAAGATCAATAAAACAACCAACCACACACATAGGGAGACTGCACACTAGGCATAATAGTAATACAATCATAATAATAATGAAAGTAAAACTAGGGCGGTAGAAGAAAGCTTAGTCTCGTGGTGCTCCAACTCTGAATGGCAGAATCCATGAGCTCTTGGGTATGTGAAGATCTGAAGAATGCGTCATAGGCCTTCTATTTGTAGCTGATATGTCACCTTATAATTATCTTAAAGTGGGACTGAAGAGATAAGCATTAAATCTACCTTTTAAAGGCCTGCCACGTGTCACTGTGCCAGTTATAATGTCGGCACGGTCTAAACCATGCCATCTTGACTCGAGTTGAACCATGCCCTTACACGAGCTAGACCCTGCCAAACTTTTGGCTATTTGCAGATTTGCCCCGTAAGCTCCTCTTTTGACAGTTTAGCCCATGAACTTCTAAAAATTACAATATAGTCCCTGAAGTTTACATCTAAAAAATTAAACCCCTAACTTTTTTAAGTTTGAGTTAGACCTCTAAAGTTTTCCTTAATTATAGATTGACCCTTGAAAGTTTGGTGTTTTTACAGATCGACCCCTTGAATTGTCTTTTTCTCCAATTTTGACCATTTACATCATTTTCTTACTTTTCCTCTTCCGAAACTACTTTTCCTCATATTTAACCTACAAGAGACAAAATCATCCAAATAACTCATAATTACTCAAAAACGACTTAAATATAATAAGTGTAAGTACCTAAAATAGGGTAATTTATTACCCTATCAATAGGTAGTGGTTCACTACAAAAATTTGAGATCCGTAACTTTACAAAAAGAATAAATTCTAAACATGGTAAGAACTCAACACTCTAAACGACCAAAAACCATGACCAGCAACTTAACACGGATGTAGTAGAATATTCAACAAGCACAGACCATGTAACAACTAATTAAAAGGCTCAATCACAATTTATTTTGGTTTAGGGAGATTTTTTTTGGACTGCAGATAAAAAGAAAATAAGGGAGAAAAATGAAATATCTAATTGATATCTAGAATTTACGAATGATGTTTTTTTCTTTTTGAGAAGTAGGTGGTAGGGGAGAAAGAAATGCAGCAAAATTTAGAAATCTCTCACCGAGAAATCCAACTCTAACTACCAATTGATAGAGGTTTGTATGGTCTTGATCCTTTGATGTAATATTTTTTATTTGAGTGGAGAAGATGTTGGCGATCTGGCTACAACTGTCAAGGATGTTGCCTCTTAGCAATCGTCACACCTACTCTAGAAGCGCTATTGATCTTACGGAAGCATGATCAACCTGATCACGGAGGTCCTTGTGCCTACAAGTAAGAACAAGATGAATAAGTAGCTGAATTCGCAAGTTTGAATGAAAAATAAATCTAAAATAAAATAGTAGGGGAATACTAGTCAACATGTAGTCAACATGTACGAATACTAAAAAATGAAGCAGCGGCTAACTTTAATATAAATAAAAATCTAGTGTAAAAGAGATCTGCAACTATTAATTTATAGGGGAAAACCTTAAACGGAGCCCCAAACTATCATCATTTATCCAATTACGGTCAGAACTAACTAAATGTCCAAAAAGGGGCAAAAACAATTTAGGACTTATATTTTAAATTAAAATTAACAGTTGCATTCTTTAACTAATACTACTATATGACTTATATCCTTATGCCAAAACTAAATTGTTTTGTCATCGAATTAATAAATATCGTTTAGTTTACTTAAAAAAACACATAAATTTCATATTAAACCGACTCTATTACTAAAAAATTTTATAAGATCAATTGTATTTAATGAATCAAACCTAATGTTACATTTTAAATTTGTGAAATTCTTTCCCCTTTTTGAACATTTAGATAGTTCTAACCGTAATTAGGTGAATGACGATAGTTCGAGACCCCATTTAGGGTTTTCCCTAATTTATAAGCTAGAGTTTCTCCTTATAAGCATAGAAATTCCAATCCTTCTAGGAACTCGGATTTGAAGGCCCATGCCGAAAGTCCAAATTCTGTTATCACTCTTACTTAAGCCCAAAGCCCAAATCTTTCTCTGATTTGTACTGAAAAATAATGAAATTTGCTTTCTCGATTCTTGACAACTCAAATGAAATTTTAACATATGGTTTAATCCAATTAAAAGAAAACTTCAAGATCTTTCCAATCACTACTTATAGGCCTTCACCAACTTTTAGAATTGAGAGTTATGATCATTTGAAATTTGATGCAACCTGAATATCCGAATCTGAATAAATAATGTGGGCAGACTTGATGCAGCCTACAGATTCGAATCTGAATAATCCTTATGAAAAAATTGATGCAGCCTGCAGGTCCCTCATCAACTTCGAACAGGTTGGAAAAATTCTTGTGGGGTTATATATTCATCCATGGCTAAAAATGGGTGGTTCTTTTTTAATTTTTTTTGTTCATTTTACATAAATTTTTAAAAAACTAAGCTAGATAAAACTATTTGTATAGCTGCAGACAATTAAATTGCAGTTCACTGGTAATGGCTCCATTTTGTCATTATAGGACCAAGTCGAACACAAGAAGTAGAGGGATTGCCTAAACTTTATAGTTTTAGCTACTATATATTTAGTTATCGAACATAATTTGAGGTTGAGATAAATGCAAGATAAAGTAGTCCTGAGGTGTCGTTTTCTCCTAACTATCATGCATACAAACACTATGATCTTCACTAAGCCTAACTCATATTCATACCAGATTGGCGTGTAAACTAATTAAGCTAATTGACACATAAAATATGTTATCATAGCCACCAGTGGTGGTGACGGAGGGGATAAATGGCAGTCGGTCATCCTTGCGGTCTCCGGTTCAAATCTCATTGATGGTTGGGTGCGTGAGTTTAAAAAAATATTTATGTGCTTGTCATAGATCTAAACTAACACTATGTCACTTTATGTTGATATTCAAGTCTAAATTTAACTTAAAATAACATGCATGCATATTAAAATTGAGCAACATATGTTGACTAACCTTAAACCAGGAGTTAAACATGTACCATGCTTATCCCGTCCCATGCCATTTTATTAGTGCAATGCTCATAGAGACTCAGCTCACATGTCGCTCATATAAGATTAACATGTTGTATATTGAGGTGGAAGACAAAGAACATGTCTATGAGTTATGAAAAATACTTTATTTTCAATCAAAAGTGTATATAAGATAGATATGGTCTAATGAATCTTAGGATCTGAGTTTAGTAGTACTCACTCATGGTCCTAAAGTAAGCCACACGTAATAGAAAAACTCACTACAAAAGAAATTAAGCAAAAATCAACAAAAATTAATCACAAGTGTTGTAGAGAGAAAAGCTTTCTACATGGTGGAAGAATGTGAACTGGTGTGTGAATTGGTCTCAATGCGTGTGTGTTAAATGTCTTGAGAAGGTGTTGAAAGGTCCTGTTGTAGTATAGGAGTGACTCTCAAAGCTTTAAAGTGGAAGGAGCAATTCCGTCCAAGAATCCTCCTCATGATAGCATTGATTCCCCCGTACTCAGTTGAGCAAACTAAGGCCAAAAGTCATAATTAGTCAAGCTGACAACCATAAATGTTATACTTGACCGTGTGAATCTTTTGGTAATTTCTTACAGGGTTGAGAATCCTCCTCATGATTGCATTGATTCCCTCTACCATATTCGCTCAATTTGTTTATCAACCTCTCTTTTCATCATTTTATGTGAGGCATCATTAGGAAATAGTAATGATTCAGGAATCAAATCAAATTACTAATAAACAAAACCTTAAAACAACATAATTTTGTCCAATCATATATAGAATTGTGTGAAAGATTTATTCACCGTGGATGAAAAATTAATAAAAATAAAATTTATGAAAATTGTAAGGTGACATAACAAAAATTTCACATGATAAAAATCTGCTTCTAAATTTGATTCAATAAAAATGGCTCGATGAACTAAAAATATGGTGTTGTTTTGGACAGGGTGCATGTGATGATGCATTAATCATTGATGTACCGAGGAGGATCCTTTGGACTAATTAACTTCCTCATACAAAATGGACATATTCCTTACTCCAAATGAATATTTGATTTATTCCAAATGAACATGCATTTTTCAAATTATTTCATCAAGAGCAAAACATCTAATACACAAAATAAATATAATTCAATAATGCTATAACGACATCCACTTAGAATGGGGATACACAAGCTTAATTTGATCTAGTTGAACAATTAGTCTGATTTTGAAAAAAATTTATCTAACAATATAAATATTCTCATTTTGCGCCACCAAATGTAACACGTTCATTCTTTTAGCACGTTCTTAGTGTGCTAGAAAACCCGTAAGCCTCAAATAATGAACTGCTTTAAGTATATAAACTCCACTACTTGTAAAATAACCATAAAAGCTTAAAGTAATACTTTAAGTATATAAACTCCACTAGTTGTAAAATAACCATAAAAGCTTAAAGGATCACCATGTTTGTGGCTTGGTCGTGATCTAGGTAATATTTAGGAGTATAAATAAAAATCGATAAACCGATGAATCGAATCAAATCAAAGCGAACTGATCAATTTGATTTGATTTGGAATGTTAGTGGTTTGGTAACGGTTTCAAATTTTGAAAAAGCGACAACTAATGGTTTGATTTGATTTTTAATTTTTTTCAAACCGAACTGAACAAAATTAGAATTTTATATGAAAATTCTCATATTTAGTAATTAAATTAGTCAATAAAATTCATTAAAAATTTAATCAAACCGAATCTAATCATGTGGTTTGATTCAATTTGATTTTTCAAAACTAGCGGTTCAGTTCGATTTCAAAATTTTCAAACTAATTACCCACGGTTTGATTTGATTTTTATATTAAAAACCGAAACGAAATGAATCGCTACACCCCTTGTAATACTTGATAATTCTAAGCTTTAAAGTTCAAATCCTTCCGGTAGTTTACTGCATGTGTTAAAACAAAAAATCTATAAAAGCATAAACTCGCATTTGAATATATATGAAATTTCCTAGTATTCCAAGACCACTCTGTTTCCTAGTATTCCAAGACCCACTCTGCATCCATTATTCATGTTGCTGGAAGAAAGCATATGTTGAGCTGGTTTCAGCCTTGGTTACCTGCATTAACATATGGTCCACCAAATGAGGTGGCGCCATGTGAATTCAAAGAATTTTTTACTGCCAATAAAGTAGAAGTATGGAGGAATGGAGCAACATAATCATACTAAGAAGATTACAAATGAGTTTCTATAAGGAACAATGCACACGTACCTCGGAAGCTAGAGGAAGCCCAATGGAGGGAGTTTGAACCAAGGATTGCCAAAGAGAAGAATCTGTTGGATTAACACTGTAACTTGTCGGAACTTGGGCTGGAAGGACCTGACCAAACGGGTACAAAATTCTCTGAAGAGATGAACCATCACCGATTGTAGACGCAACTGTTACAGTTTCATTTTCAAGCTCTGGACCAGACCTTTTCTCAATTTCCTTGCCATGATTTATTTTGGTTATGTTACTTTTGTTCTCAGTTTCCATGCTGGTTTCTTTCTGCTTGGAGACCTTTTCTAGCAATTTTTTGTAGGCAGCAGAACGGAATATGGTGCTCATGGCAGAACTTGAAAAGTGTTTGTACTTTCCCCTTTCATGTGAAACACCTAGTTGAGGAATCTGATAAGGCTCTGTAGGCTTTGCGGATTCCAATGTCTTTAGTTCACTGCTAAAGTCATCAACACAAGGCTTTGTTTCATCTGACAATCTGGAGATACAGTCTGTTGGACGATCTCTACCAGGACCCCACCACTTGATGTAATTTGTCAGGTCTATCTTACTTTCAGTGCGAAAACCACTGACAGATTCATTGTTTGTAGTTGCCTCATTGCCTGTGCCTTCCAAAAACAGAACTGTTAATTAATTAGTACTTAATTCTAATGTATTAGAGATCAAGGATTTTGGATTAGGAACATAATTGATTGATGTATTAGATGATCCTCATATTGATAAATAAGCAGTGAGTATTGAAGAAAAATCCCAAAAATCAAACTTACCGTAAGGCATATTTTTCAAATACTCAGGTGCTCGGCCAAATGACGGATCACATCGACTTCAACAACAAAAATAATAAAAGAGAGGGATAACAATGTTAAAGCATATGTGATAGTCTTTTCCTCCGAGGCAAGCATGCATGAGTGTATTAGTCTAATTCTCCATAAATGTAAGTTAGCCTCGAGAGTAATAGCAAAAATACATATTATACAATTATCTTTAATTAGAGATCAAAAACCTCAACATGAAAAGTGATGTCACATCTTTTGCACCAAAAAGCAATTAAATGTTAAATTTTATGAAAGTTAATCTGTCACAAGTGGCCCAAAAGCGCTATGAAGAATGGTAACGAACATTGATGCTCTACAATGCTAACTGGTTACAGATGAAGAGGAATGTATTCAATTAATATCTTAGAGCGCACACCTGGAAAGTCCGCGATACTTTGACATTCCTCTTGAGAACCCGCTACTCTTCCTGCCACAAGGGTTGGAACACAAACAGGATTGCATTTACAACTTAGGATGTGTTTGGTCGTAAAATTAGAAAGAATCCTATGTTTGGTTTAGAGAAAGTTTAAGAAAGGAATATTTGATGGAAAATTATGAGGGAAATTGTATTGAATTAAAGAGTGCTTTATATTTTTCTACATAATTTTCCATCCCTGACTAAACAAAAGGAAAAAATGGGTGGAATCCATGTTTCCCCTCTCATTTTCCTTTGCTTATTTTCCCTAAACTAGGCATAGGGTTAATGATCACTTTCTTTTTTAAACTACATCAGTACCGTCTAAGAGAAGCAAGATATTCCTCTCGAGAGACTGTTTGCATCTCTTCCAGATCCCTAGTATAGTCAGAAACCTGCAACCAAAATTTATCCTCCAAATAATAATTATGCTATCATGAGATGCTCTATAAACAAAGATGCAGCTCATAATACATTATAGAAAAGGTAGAAAACTGTAAGCCTTTGAGAAGTAATTGATAACTATATTTAGGCGTTTCAAAGAAGAAATGTGGAGAAACAAAACATATGAGATTATATGAAACCAGAGGCCGGTAAAAAAGGAATAGATTGTTTTGAATATAAGATACAGACAAAATAATTGGTTCCTTACCGGAAAGTTAATGAGCGTCCCAGGACCCCAATATTTTAACGCTGCAAGATCATATGCCCTTGCTGCAGCCTCTTCATCGTCATAAGCACCTGCAAAATTTGTTTGTTTAAACAAAAAAAGAGTGAACAAGACACCAGATAAGTAAAATTCATTCGAATGATCAAAAACGTGGAAAGACACTTACCCAAATAGACTGAAAATGATCAATGTCCATCCACCAACAAATATCATGCCAAAATATTTGAAGGGAAAATTATCAGAATATTCCAAGCAGCAACCTTAGGTAGCAAATCAGCAAATGCAGCATGGACAGAAAAAAACCTTGTTTTCCCTTTTTGTTCTGATTTTGGTTCCATGTGCTTTTATCCCAGAGATGAGCTTCATAACGACCGGTCCACCTATGCCTTTTCACAAGAGAGGTAGAATCATAGTCATCAGATGAGATAAGTAAGACAAGGAAATTCGTGATCAAGGAGTGGCAATTCTAACATATAGTTGGATGTTAATAATGGGTGGTTAGCACACTAATGAAAAATTCAACTTTAGTTTTTGTGTCATTGGGTAAATAATTGGCACAGCCAAGGTTCATTTCAACAAAGTGAAGCACCCTTGGATCACACTTGAACAAGTGATCAGTCATTCCTTCATTAGGTCAGACACAATGTCTTTAGTAGAAGAATCATGACATCACATCTCATCTGGACTTCACACTTTGAATGTGTTGAAGCAATCACAGGGGAAAAACATCTGATCTGCAGAAATAAACATAACAATAATGATAAATATGTTCCTTTACCTTGTAACACCACGGTAAATGGAGCTCCGTTTTCCAGCAGCACAGGGAGGCATTTTACTGATTCGTTCCTTAGCAGTACTGCCTCTTTCTTTCTTAGCTTTCTTCAACCCTTTGTACAGTAACAACTGACTGTTTGCAGCCGCAACGGCATCCGACGCATCCATTCCTCCGCCCCCCTCGCCTCCCATCTTCGAACAAGACGCATCCATCACATCCAACCTCAAACCCTAGCCAACGACACAATCCTTACTCCAGACCACCACTTGCTTCAAATTTCAAACCTTCTCTACTATTTTCCATTAACTATCGCGATGGAATCTACATTCAAATTCATGAAAAATGGTGAAATTTGGAATTAATATTTTTTAAAAAAAAAGAAAAGAAAAGTACGTATCCATTTAAAAATGAGAAAAAATAATATGGACTAGATAGGTGATCGGATAAAAAAAGTTTTGCTATTTATTATTAAGGTTCTAGTGTTAGAGTTATAAGATTTTAAAGTTTTCAAATTTTTAGATTTTTATGATTTCAGGTTTTAAGTTTTTATGATATTTGGAAATTTTGGTTTTCAAATTTTAGGATGTTAGAAATTAGTTTTTTAGGATTCTAACAAAATCATGTAATGTAATTATGACTAATCGCGTACCTATCTTATATGGAGTGTCACTTATATGGATACCTATCTTTACGTATATATATCCAATATCCTTAAAAATTGAGGATTGATATTTAGGAGAAAAAACATTTAGTTGTCAATTGCGGTTAGAAATAAAATTATTATGAAAAAAAGTTAATTTCATTAACTTTGTAAATTTAATTTGAACATTATTAACACATTTCTGCCAAATGTTAATAGAAGTAAAAAAACAACTATGCGTCCACCTACTTTCCATCTCCTTCAACTTACTTACCTCCGACAGCTTGTAGCAGTTCCGAAATCACACCCTCCGAACCTCTCATAGCAACATCACACTGTCAATCTCCTCATTTCTCATTTCGCATAAGTTTGACTTCACAACACCAAGTCTCAGGTCAGTAAGATACATACTGCGCCGAATTTGTTGTTGTTGATGATGATGGTGATGGTGTGGAGTTCATCTACTTTGTATTTGGTGGAAGCTGTGCAGAGCTGAGGCTTGATTCAGTGGAGTTTTTTGGTGTCGGCGTAAACATTGTTACTGTTAGCGATATACTCTTCCAAGTCAACAACCAATAACAATCAGAGAATATATCTTAACATGAGAAGTCAAACATCATCAATATTACCACTAAACACCCGATTGTCCAATCAATTAAGCCAACTTGTGTCAGTGAGGCTCTCAAGGATCCTAATTTTCGCACCGCAATGTCAGTTAAATTTGATGCACTTGTTCAACATGGCACATGGGATTTGGTTCCTCATCAAGATCACCACTTGGTATCTTGTAAGTGGTTTTTCGAGTCAAGCGGAATCTTAACGGCATAATTAGCAGATATAAGGCTCGTCTAGTCACTCGAGGATTTCAACAGCGACCGGGAGTTGATTTTAAAGACACTTTTAGTCCGGTGACTAAGCCAGTGACCATCAGAACCACCCTAAGCTCAACTTTATTTCATGTTAGGCCTCTGCGTCAACTTGATGTTAATAACGCCTTTCTCAATGGCACATTACATGATGATGTTTATGTTGGGAATCACCCATACAAATGTAATTCTGGATTTCCGAACCACGCGACATAAGTCCGGATCCGAAACGCCATAAACAAATTCAAGGCTTTAGCGATAATTCGAATCATCAGATACAGACCTGGATTTGGATTATCTATATCTTACATTGATTGTTCTCAATCCAGATTTGAGATATAGATATGGATCTGAATTGAGAAATATTTAAAAAAATGACTACTGAAATAAATTGTACTATTAAATTACCTTGTTCAGTCGTCTCGTTTCCTCGAGTGGCAGTTGAAACACCTCTAACGGTATCCACACACAAGTGTGGGATACCACGTCTGGCTGGAGTAATAGCTCCCTTCTGGATAAACCTAACCTCACTGTGTGTCTTTCTGTTATCATATAACAGGAATTGTAATCATATAAAGTAGAAACCATAGGCTTCTATTTATAGCTAGGTTATCGGGTCTGCGCCCGTGGGCCAGACCCAGTGGGTATTATCCATTGGTCATATCCATGGATTAACCCATCTGATTTATCCAACTCAGACGTGGTGATCATATCCAGACTGAATTCTAATCGGTTTTCATTCAACCCCATACTTATTTGTGTGCGACCCTTTAAGTTTATTCTTATTCAGCCATGGGTTAGAGCCCATTAATCATAAGTGACCTCTAGTAAGATGTTATGATTCTTGAGTAAGAATAAATTGGTTCGAGACAACCAAATCTTTTAGTCAATACAAGTCAATTCAACTAGTATAATGGGCAGACTCCAACAATCTCCTACTTGCACATAAAATAGTTACTAATAATCTCTCTGTCCACCAATATCTTAAATGAGCATAAGGAAGGATAAAGTGTTATCCTTATTAGGCTCAATCACATTTCTCGATCTCTGAGTAAGAATGACATATCAAACGACTGACTCTCAGTCTGTTTGAGCGCGGCCATGCATTTCTCAATCTTAACTCATCGAGGGCCCCAAAGATATTTATCTCATCATATGAGAGTGATAGGTCCATCTTGTTAGTTCATATTCCTCATCAAGATTCATAACATACCCAATAATCACCTTTATAACTACCATATTTATTGGTAGCGTTTGATGATATCAAAGCATGTTACTTCTCAAGTAGGATAACATAACCAACTCAGGTTAAGGACTATACTCGTATACTATAAAATATACTGATAATACTTAAAAACCTTACAATAATCTTAAAACGGGTCGATCCAATACATACTCCCTAGTATATATCTATGTTATTAGTTTGGCATCCAATACCAATAACCTGTGAAACATGGTTGACAGTGCATATTTTTGACCCTATATAAATGTCAATGAACGTTTTAGGGATCACTGCAGTCAAATACTTTCGGTACGTACCGAGTCGAACTAAGAGGAGCACAAGGCTTGCTAGGCGCAAATAACCTGATTAATATCTATTTAATTCTAGACAAATGAGTGGAAGTTGTTGGAACCTAATTAATTAAGAACTGAAACTGAAAGTAACGACACAGAGATAGTATCGAACAGAGTAGATAAGCATCCTAAGATTTACTTCACCTAGGTTGCCTGCTAAACTAATCATGTGATTCAGACGCAAATTAATTATCCAAATCATGCAATTTCAATAATACGGCGTATCACTCAATAATTTACATGCAAGTCCGACTTCTGGGTGTTCCTACACAGCAAATTATTGACTACAATTGATTTCGTATTGTGTTATTTCCTGATTCTGGTCTTCATAGCTCACAAATACTAGTCAAATGGTGATACATTAATATTTTCTAAACATGCAGCAGGATAAATAAACTACTCAATTTTCCTAGGCCAACTCCCGATTCTGGTCTTTGGTTGACTAGGACCATTGACTACAACTAAGTAAAATATCCAACCCATCCCGATTCTGGTCTTCGTGGGATGGAATATCCTAGCTTAGAGGGTAATAGATTATATCCTAAACTAAGTTCTTAAAGCATGCATATTTAAACTCTGAATAACTACGCATGACAATATAAAGGCGTCCCTAAAATAATAAACATACGCAATAACATTCAAAGAAGCACTAGCAACATGGATGAAATATATTCTTAATTAATAAACATGAAAATTTGAATTTACACACAACCTAGGATCGGTAGGATCCTAGGACAGAGATGACTACTCACTACGCATAATTGAAATAACAATCATAAAGTAATTATGAAAGGAAAACAAGAATGGTAGAGGAAAGCTTAGTCTCTTGAAGCTCCAACTCTGAACGGAATTCATCCCTCTGACCCTTCTGGCAAGAAGACGTGGTGTGGTGCCAGGCTTGTTAGGGTTTGAGCCCAAGACTTATATTTATAGTTGATATGTCACCTTAGACTGTATTCAGCTGGAATCCTATCTTCAAAAGTGTTCCTAAAAGAGAATTAGAAACTGCATTTTCTGAGCTTGCCACGTGTTAGCTCGATCTGTGTCGAGCTAGTGCAAAGGGAGCTCGATCTGGGTCGCACGCCGACATGAAACACGACCTGGGTCGAGTTCTTGAAAAGGCAGCTCGATCTGGGTGGAGTTTTGGTTTTGCATATTTACAGATTTGCCCTTGAACCTCTTTTGATAATTTGACCCCTGAACTTGGTTTTTTGTCCGATTTTAACTCATTTTGCACTGTTTTCATCTTTTTCCTCTTCCTAAGCCAGTATTCTTCATATTTAACCTACAAGAGATAAAATTAATAATAAATTACTCATCATCGCTCGGACACGACTTAAATATCTGAAGTATAAGTACCTAAAATAAGAT
The DNA here is from genome assembly GCA_002312845.1 of Kalanchoe fedtschenkoi. Lineage (NCBI taxonomy): Eukaryota > Viridiplantae > Streptophyta > Magnoliopsida > Saxifragales > Crassulaceae > Kalanchoe > Kalanchoe fedtschenkoi. The sequence continues at coordinate 311,575 of NQLW01000072.1, forward strand.
TAATTATTACCCTATCAATGGTCATCAACTAATCAACATCCTAATCTTTAAAGATTAATGCATTTCAAAAACAATAATCATAGATTAAAGACATATTTAGAACAACATTGCTTTGTGAATTTCAGAGCCTCACAATCAAGTCACATACTTGATGATCTGAAAATAAGTTTGTTATTCAAGGAATGAAAGAGTATTATTTCTCAATTATCAATTCATAAGGAGGCATGAACAAACATAACTACTCCCACTCAAACTAAGACCAGTCATACATGTGTCTAATGCCTAACTTAATTTTTTTTCTTGACCCCTCTAAACAATTATGCTGGATCCGCCACTGGTGCAATCGTTAATTTTTTATGAATATGCTGACATCGTTAAGACATTAAACACCATTAAAGTCAATTCTAACTCCGCTAAATTAATAAAAAAATCAAATGTGTGGACTCACCATCTTCTTCCATGAAATCTCATCTTCTTCCACGAACCCTCATCTCCTTCCATGAGCAGCGGCGCTACGCTTCATCCCAATTTAACATTATGTTTGCAAAGAATACTCCTTTAACAATTGATGAAATTTTTCTCGTCAATTCTAGGACTTCACCTTCTTGCTTCAGGACGGACCACTCACCTCCAGAGATCAGAAAGTTGTTCCTGCAGGTAAACATTCTCTCCAAACTTTGAATTACCAGGCTCAAAAATCTGAAGAGCTAGCTTTAAGTAAATGAATCTCTCGAACAACATGCTCTCTAGTGAGATTCCATCGGAGTTCAGTAAGCTGTGCAACCATACTTTACTGAACTTATTCCTCAACAGGCTTCACAGCGCCATACCTGTGTTCTTTGCAGAACAACCTCATCTTGTGTTTTTTTATGGGAAAAGCTTCATAGCGCCATACCTAGTAGGGGTGTAACGGTTCGATTCGATTCAGTTTTATGTAAAAACTGAATCGAACCGATATTCATCGGTTTTCATTTTTTTGAACCGAACCGAATCATACAATTTGAAAAACCAAACTGAATCAAACTGATCAGTTCGGTTCGACTTCGGTTCGGTTCAGTCAAAATTAATTTAAAAGACTAACTTAAAAAACATGTATAACCAACCTAATAAAATTTTTAACATACAACCAATTAATACATGTAAAACTAATAAAGTTTCAATACTTCAACTTCTCAGCTTATTATTCTTAAATTCTAGATACAACAGTAGTAAACTAATAATTGATAAAACATATAAATGTCAGGAAATGTGTTTGAAGCTGTAGTAACTAGTGAAGCAAAACAGGCTGAGGTAGGAAATTGATATAGTAGGTGTTCAGTAAATCTGCAAGCCAACTATCCAGCCCTTGGATCTTGGAACCATGACCCATTGTTTGATTCAGGAAAAGGAACAAAATCCTGTAAGAATATAAAGCAAGTCAGCTATTCAATTCATAAATAACCCAACCTAAAACTTACATTGACAACTAATATTTAAGAGACTAGTTGCACTCCGAATTTATGACAGAAGAGCCAAATTGTAGTGCAGGCGACGGGGTTCAGGTGCAGGCGACTGGTGGCCTGGGCGATTGGTGGTGCTCGAGCCGTGGCCGGGTGATTTGGTAGTGCTTCGGGTGACTGGCGGTAAAGGTGGACTAAGCGATTAGTAGTGATGGAGAAGGAGAGATT
>NQLW01000072.1:315955-350005 GCA_002312845.1 Kalanchoe fedtschenkoi
TCTTTTCGTGTTTGAATTCCTTTCAATGGAAAACCTCCTTATTTGTATGTGTTTCTCTATTCCCTGATATATCCTAAAATTTACTACTTGTTGTACTTATGTTCTTAAAATCATCTTTGATGTATAATCTGGTTTAAAACTTTAGGAGATAAATATTTATCTATCAAGTTCAGCGGTTTAAAAATTATCTTTAATATTTATTTCTTAATATTTAAGAGATAAATATTTCAAAAATTAAATAACTGAAGATAAGGTACAATGGAGGCTCTCTTCTTGATGTACTTTCTCAATCAAAATTTTCAGAGATAAATATGTTTCAAAAAAAATAAATATGAATTTTACGCTTTAAAAAAAGATAAACAGAGATAAATGTCCTTCATATACTTTCTCTCCAGACAGATCCAACGAGTTTAAATGTTTGGAATCTTTGGATGTATATCACTACTACTCCCTCTGTCCTCTTTTACATGTCACTTAACCGAATTTTTTTGTCCACTTTTACTTGTCACTTACCAATTTTCAATGCGTATTTAATATCAACAACTACCTTGAAATGTCAAGCATTAATCACTTCATTATCATAATCAATAAAGAATACATTCCTCACCAATAATCATCTTCCAATTTTACTTTTTGCACAAACTTTTTCAAAAAAATGTTAACCACCTACCTATTAAATTTGTTTAACCGCTAGCATTAACTTCACCTTAATCTACTCAAATTAACCGTAAACGACATGTATTAAAGGACGGAGTTATGTGAAATGACATATTTAGGACAGTGCTTTTAGATTTTATGGTTCAATTTTTAAAAGTCATAATGATGCTTCTTCAGTCCATTTCCTTTAATCATTATATTATTTGGATTTTGAGCTAACATTGAAGCTTGTTGGCTACTGGCTATTACATGTTTGCTGGTGCTGCCAGCTGATGTTGCGCTGTTGGCTAGTAGCTACTGACTGCCTACACAATTATTGGCTACTGCACTGATAGCAGCTGTTGGATGGAGTACATGAGATTATTTTATCTTGTTTCTCAAGTTGTATGTGTAATATTAAAGTTGGATGAACATGTTTAAATTAGATGACTTTATCTAGTTGCATGGTTCAATTCTATTTAAAAAAATTTGGAACCAATAAAGAATAGTTCAATTTAATTTTTTAGGTATGATAAATCGAATCCTTGCGCTCCAAATTACACTCCTTCCCATAACCAATTATTTTCCACTGCCAAATCCTCTACTCCACCAAACGCTTGCTTTATTCTCTCCTCCCCGCCGACCACTCATCTCCACAATACACTCCACCAAATATCGCCGTCGCCAAACCATCTCCAACCGTCCAATCAAAGCTAAACTGTGACTGGAAAAAGCAACAGAAGCTGGAGCTCAGTGGAGTCACACAGAGGAGCAACAAAAGCTGAAGATATGATTGAAAAGTAAAGTCCTCCGTGGGTTCCATGGTTCGTTCTCTCGTATAGCTTGGATATGGCTGCTTCTTCTGTGGATTTCCAGTTGGGGGCATTGAGCTCCTGGACAATGTGTAGTCTGACTTTGGCGGCATCTGTTTGAGAGGCTTAGATGATCCTATCATCATCTGGATGACTTATTTGAATGAGCTTTTGTCTGCTGTGACAAAAGCGGTTGGATATGGGTTGGATTTGTCAAATCTAGTGATGACTTTGTGGTTCTGAACATGTGCGAGAGAGGGGGAGTTGTACAATTGTTGCTGCCATTTACTAGGTGTTACGTGCAACTGAAATTTTTATGTGATTTTGCTCAGTTTGATCCTACCATTATGCTTACTTTGATAAATTTTTTACTTCTTCATGTAAATTGGTTAATGTCTGCTTTTTCTTAGACATACACATATTAATTTTTATTTTAATGTGACAAGACTTGATAAAGTATAGGAAAATATTGCAAGTGTTAGTGACTTAGTCACATTTTTTTGTACATATTATATTTTATTTAAATAATATAACTGTGATTGCTTTTTAATATTTCAATTTATTTTTGATAAACTTCGAAATATATATTTAGGTATAGAAAACACTACAAATATTTGTGCCTTTGATCTAATGAAATGCAAATTATTCTGTTACCTTAAGTCACCACTGCATTTAATGGCAATGCAAACACTTGTGTTGCTTTTGATCTAATGAAGCGAAAAGTCTTCCGTTACCTTAAGTCACCACTGCATTTTATGACAACGCAAAAATTTATGTTGCATTTGTTCTCTTTTGCCTTTGCCTTGGTTTTTTGTTGTTACCGAAAATATATTGCAGTTTAGTTCGATTCGATCCAGTTTAATTGTCAAACCAAATCAAAACTCATAACAGAAACACTGGTTCGCCGGTTCTCCTCTGTCTCGCTGGACTCTCCATGGATTCCAGCCAGCTTCTTCAAAAAATCTTTGTAATTCCCTTACGCATGTCGCCTTCATCTTTCGTTTATAGTGGACCGCTGTGAGAAAATGACCGATATGCAATGTAAATTTTTAATTGATTTAGGTCATTTTGTTGCTGTTTTTGTTGTAATACAACACAAAGGTAATGCAAAAATTTCCATTATCTTAGGTCAGCACTATTATCAAACGCAATGTAAAAATTTTGCAAAGGGAACTGGTTCAACAATTGAACCGTTTGATTATAGGTTTAATATTGGAAGGTTAAAAAATTCAGATGGGTCAATAGCCACTATTTGACTTCTGGTTTAACTATTGAACCAGTAATCTATTTGACTCAATTTTGGTTTAGTTGTTATTGGTATAATCACTTCTTTAATTGTTAAATTATTAAATAACTTGTATTCTAGTTAAAGTGTTGATATCAAAATTTATACTACTTAGATACTAGTTCAATTGTTGAACCACTTAATAAATAAATTGATTTGAATATGTTCAATTGATTTAATAGTATAATTATTCAATTACTAATCTAATTAAAGTATATGTTTGGTTTGAATATTCTAATTTAAAATGTAATTTTAATAGTTATTAGTTTAGTGGAATTCAAATTAGTTTGAATAAATTAAATCAAATTAAATTCATCAGTTAAATAGTTTGAATAGAATTCTAAATCACTTATTGAATTAGTTATGTCTAATATGTCTATTTTGAATCATTATAAATCAATTAAATGGTAAATTAAATACGAATTGATCATGATTTAAAGTTTGAATTGGACCTTGGGAGGAATTGACTTTGCACAAAATTGAAAGTTTCGTTTGTGATTTTGTTTGCAATTTTTTTTTTTTTGTAAAAGGTTGCTTTGCATTGAAAAAGGAGGAAGATACAAAATGGGTACAAAACCTTCAAGAACCAATAAGAGACAACCTGACTAAAGTAAACGGAGAATAGCTATACTAGTAAATGATCTAGGTGGATTTTTCTGGACCAATGGAAGTTAAACGTAGACTGATTAATGCAACTGATGGAACTAAGCTTCATGATTCCATTCCATTTTGTGGACTGGAAAATCTTGGAGCTGCTAAAAGGGATACCCCTAAAGATGTAAGAATTCATAGCTTTCTAAATGTTATATAAACAAGCTGATAGATAGCAGAAACTGATGGATTTGAGCTCTAGGGATGCAAAATTGTAAGTGTGACTCCAATATATAAGCTGATTCCATGAGTCAAAGGATGGATGACCTGGGAAAGCACAGAGGGTTAGCACCGCAGAGAGTAAACCTGAAGTGTGGTTGCACTGGAAGAAGAGACGATCCGCTGTCTCTTGGGTGGAATTGCAAAGAGGGCAGGAGTCATCTGATAGGATGCCAAGGTTGCAAAGTCTGGCCTTTGTAGGCAGTCTCTTGTGGCAGGCTTGCCAGAGAAGAAATGCATGCTTAGGGAAATTGAGCCTGTTCCAAACTAGATCATGCCAAGATGGATTTACCTGGTGAGGTTGGAGGAAGTTGAAGATTGATTGAGAAGAAAACTGCTTGCCATGAAGTTTCCACGTATCACTTTCAGGATCGTAGCATTGGAGAGCAACTTCCCTGCACTTCAGAATTTTGTTTGCAAAGTTATTCATGCTTTATTATGATATGTTGAAATTATATGTTGAATGCGTGGTGAATAATAAGAATCTAGTTTATTTTAATTGCGATCTACGTGTTGGTGATAAGACCATTGTTGGATTTCATATGCAAATAAAATTAATACTCTTAGTTCACTTGCTAGTAGACAGTACACATAAGATTCTCAAGGACTAAGCGCTATAAACTTTAGTAACTGAATCAAAGAAAAATAAAAAGACTCATGTTTTTAGGGTTGCGGATTTGAAAAAGTGAAGACAATCACTCAATTTGCATATTAAGTGGAATAATCAGTAAACAAACATGTAGCGGGTGACTTGACTTGCGAATATATGTTGATCATTGATGCTAATGATGAGATTTATGTAATGAATTGAATTCAGCAAATGTATACGCACTTATCATTCATAGCAATGTGACTAGCCATATATAATTCATACTCTGTAATCATAATACGCTTTAGTCATTAATATGAATCATATACATCTTATAATGCAAATTAAGTGGTCAGCCTATATGAAAAATAAATACAGTTGTGCTACTGAGGTAGAGAATCAAATCAAAATAATTTATCTCACACTAAGCTAAGTATGTTTACCTATAAACATGCATGACATTTGTTTCTTTTCTATGCGTTTAGTTGATATTCGCCCAAAACCTTACAATTGACTTAGCGGTAAAAATTCATGCAATAAAATAAGTAATTAATTGAAATTGTCAAGCAACGAAGCAATAATTTAGTTGAAGCGCCATAAAAATAACATCATAATAAAAATTTATTAAGAGGAAAATGTAGTACAACAATGATTCACACATGTCACAGTGGCTAACTACAGAGGGGGGACTTAGCGATGTGTGGCCATAGAGAAGTATATGATAATTTTAATAAAGAAAATCTTTAAAATTGACTCTTAACTCTTCTGAGACATGCGCCATCGTTGTTCTCCCCTGCTCAATTGAAACTTGTTACACACATTGAAGTATTGCATGGTACACGACAAAACACTAGCATACTTGAGTAGTGAAGTACAGACCTCCTCATATAAGTGTGAGTGTCTTACAACTTATGTAATATGAACTCCATGAGTTGATACAGATTTTTTAATGAATATCTTTAGAAATTCTTATTAAAAATCAAACTTAAAAAGCCGATAGAAATCAGAATAAGATTTGGAGTTGAATTTGGATACTTCCTTCCTACCAACCTTGTTGGGCTATGTTGGCAGAAATCCTTTGAGACTTTTATTTTGACTCCTTTAAAAAAAATTATAGATAATCCTCTGATCTATCTATAGTCTTTTCAATCGCGTAAATCAGACATTTAATGTAAAGTTAACGTCCCTTAAAAAGTTGAGAAGGGTTTTATTATCCCAAATTAGGAAACAACGCCTACCACAAACACATTTCATTAAACTCCTGCATGCTTGATTTTTGCATGTGGAAATGCTTAAGTCAGCTTCTTTCTTCCCTTATTATTGTGTCATGTGTCCTGCGCTTTCCATGTCACCACGCGCGTGGCTCTTTCGCTTCATAGAATACTATCTCCTATCCTCTTTCTGATCTTGTCAGTCTTTTGCTTCAAAATTGTCTTTTAGCATGTTTTTATACTATGATCTACAATAAATCCGAAACACAAAAAAATAGTCAAAACAGTATCATTCTAAAACAGTCAAGAATTAGGTGAGTTAAATATAAAGACCAAATAGTTTGGTCTCATCAAATACCTCACACTAACTATTGTTTGTCCTCAAGCAAGTAATATTCCTCAAGGCATAACATCAAATAAATATATCCTATTATGAGTAATTCAATTTTTAGTGTATCCTGACCTTGCCAGCTATCCACCATCCAATCCTTCAACTTAACTCATATAACATACATCTAACAAAAATCATAATAAAGACAAAGTCGTTGGTGTCAACTGTATTTAGCTACTTGTACGCACCTGCCTTCGCATGCATTGGCTCTTTTCAAGGTTAACCAATAACAATAATGCCAAAGATATCAACAAGGAGTGAGCATGCGTTACTTGTTAAGCTCAAAACACTGCCTACCCTTTAGCAATGGGATATCAGCCAGTGGTTTAGGACACAAGATCATATTTAGAGGAGTTTGATAGTTTAAGATTTTAATTGCATTGCAAGAGTGTAAGATATTTTATATAACTCTATTAAACATGGCCTTATTTTTCTCATTTTTTTGAATTTTCTATTTAAAATTGTTCATTCTCTCAATTTTTGTTGACCATTAGGTCAAGATATGTTTTTTTTAAATTATGCCTTCAAGAGAAGATAGGTCACTCATAAAAAAAAAATTAATAATAATTTTTAAGGCATTAACACATAGGAAATACTCAAACCAATTCACACAAAGATAAAACTAACATGATCTGATCAGGGCTTTTTGAAGCTCTCTAAGATTTTAAACCAAGTCATTTGACTAAATCATAAAAAATTTTCTAAAAATATGCATTAAACCAAATCCTAGAATGAAGCAGACATCTCACAAAGCTCAATATTTTTAAAAAATGTTCAGATTGTATCGTGTTGTGAGTTGACTCAAAGAAAAAGAAAACATAAAAATAATAAAGAGGCTTAAGACTTTATTAAGACTAAAATTGACTCTATTAAACACTATCTGATTATATTCCCACCCATACTAAAAATTCACTGTGTCCTTATAGTTCATACGTCTACGTCATAATATAGAGAAATAAGCTAGAAAAGAAATTATTCAGAAATCAATCTGGTTCAACTGAGCTCCTTAGCCCCGCTTTAACGAATCAGGATGCAAACACGGTTTATCCCTCCTTGCGTGCGAGTTACTATTAATGTCCACAAGCTGCCATTATTAAGCCACACACGTGGTAGTTGCCTATCTGCATGCAACATCTCCTTTGCAACTTCAGATTTTGATAATTTTTCTGTAAAAATCCCATACTATGACTGACTTTATTGTAGTGTTAAGGACACCGAGAAGGATAGGGTTAGCGGGTAATCAAGACATATAACTTAAAAACAAATAGTTTAACTAAATCAAAATAAGTCAAATACCAAGTTAGTGCATAGTATAGTAGACAATCATACTGAAGTAAAGTGTAGTCTTCAACGCTTTGTGTGGTGCATCATCTGCATTGAGATCCTCGCCTCTGTCCCTTAGCTCTCTCCTTAATAGCTCTTGAGTTTGAAGCTGCTCCTCGGTAATTACCCGAACTGTAGCCTCCACTCCAGTTAGTCTGGAATCCGTCCCTTGAAGTAGGTTCCTCATGTAGGCGCATACAAAAGTGACGACCTGAACATCTTTAGTGGCTAGTGGTGATTGAGTTAAAGAACCAGCTCTAGCTCTGGAGGATGAAGGTGGTGCATACGGTGTACAGAGCTGGCAACACTGACTTTGATGTAGCTCCTCAGCTGAGAAACCCTCATGAAATGCAGCATCTCTATTGTAGCTACACGCTAGGCATCTAGTCAGATAGGCTGATTGGATTAACTATCTGCTCTCACTAGAAATTGATGATAAGGTTGACAACCTCTAAGCAAGTAGGTGACCGCTCCTCCATAGAAAATGGGGCAATACATCATCCTGATGGACTCCAAGTGAATGCACATGTAGTGTGTAAATTTTGGCACCTTATCCTGGATGCTAAACATCAGGAAGAAGAGCTCTCTATATGCTGAATCTTGTATCTACCCTGTTCTTTGGTTAATATTGTACTTCCTAACACCTTCTAAACATAGAATAAGGCCGGGTCTCGTAGGTAGGTGGCAGGTGTCTCGGTTAGCCTGAACATCATTAAAGGATCAGTGCTAACCTCACTCTAAAAGTTGGACATCTCCCCTGTATCAACCTCCTTCACCCTCAATGCGTTTCCCTAAGGCTAGTAGAAGATCTCACGAACTCAATTCAATGTGATCTGGATCTAATTTCTCCAACTCTTAAAAGTCCACAGTGCCATGTACAGTAGTGGGTGCGTCGATGTCGAGCAAGTGAAGCCCTCTCTAAGAGGTCTTACTCCACCAAGATATTTCTCTTGGGGAAGTTACTTGGCATCCTGCATCTGGTGAGCAAGTTCTGGGTATGCTCCTCAATAATAATTGTCCTAGGTGCCATTGATTGAAGTGTGAGAAAATTAATAGTCTGTCTGATCAATTGGCGGGCGCGGGATGACTCTATAAAGACTAGGGTTTTCATAGATTGGTCGTGACTTTGATTGAAGCAGATTTTGGATACTTTAAGTGGTGCAGACGGCGATGTTGGTGGCGTGCAGAGGCGGCAAATGTGAATAGTAGTGGTTGAGTGTAGATTTCACAGTCGAGTGCTTGGTTGCCATCTTTGTCGCGAGGAGCTTAGGTGCTTGTGTTTTTGGTAAAAAATGGTTTACTTCACGTGACTGCTGTTTTCACCATGGATGAATGGTTGTGCATAAGCCGCACATGCGCGATTCTTCATCTTCTGCATGGCTACCAGTCTTGCATCATATATTTGTTACACAAACTCACCCTTGAACTTGATATTAGCCTTCATTCCCGAGTAACCAGAAAACCCTAATACTTCCGCTCATCCTCTGGTGTTGTGGTTCCGATCGGCAGAGCAGACATGGAGGCGACCGGTAAAACTGTAAAGGATGTTTCGCCTCATGAGTTCGTCAAGGCTTACGCAGCTCATCTTAAGCGCTCCGGAAAGATGGAGTTACCACACTGGACTGACATTGTTAAAACTGCAACTTTCAAGGAGCTCGCTCCATATGATCCTGACTGGTACTACATCAGGGCCGCCTTAATGGCAAGGAAGAGGAAGCTTTACTTGAGGGGAGGACTAGGTGTGGGAGCTTTCAAGAGGATATACGGTGGCAGCAAGAGGAATGGAAGCCGCCCACCCACTTTTGTGAAAGCAGCGGCTCCATTCTTCAACAGTTGAAGCACATGAATATTGTCGACATTGATCCCAAAGGCGGGGAGAGTGATCACATCAAGTGGCAGAACAGATCTGGACCAAGTTGCTGGTCGCATTGCTGTTGCTGCTTGAAAATCTCCTGGCCAAAGTCAGACTTAATAGGATGTTATCATGTCTGGACACATTTTGAAAGAATGTATTTTGAGACTCCTGTTTTCATGGATCAGTTTTTTCAGATACAATTCTCAATCTCCTTTCTACTTTTGACTTTAAATTTTCTTTATAGTTGGTACGCTCAGTTATGTAATATTTTATTGTTAACATTTTGTTTTCCCAAAGAAAAAAAAAAGTAATGAGTTCTATTAATCTAAGCAGACTCGGAGAACTAGTTGACTAAATTAAAAATAAAAACAAGTGCGTAAATTGCAATTGAATTATTTCTCAACAAGAGTTCTTATTTAACATCTTAGGCTCGGCAATACCTCATACTTCATTCATGGTATCTTGCTCTTTCGGATGTTTGCGAACTCTGATGTGTGACTTTCTTGCCACTGCTCTTTTGCTAACAAAATCTGAAACTTCGATATGGGCCACAAGTTTGTGCCTTTTTGTCTTTATTCTTACGGAGCTTCTCCTTGAGCTTTTGAGGAGTGTCCTTCTTCATTTTCAGATATAGTGCTTCTAGATAGTTGGTTCTGTTTGTCATGATGCTCCTCTATTAGGTGACTCCTTTTGTTTGGCTTTGTTCATACCATGCCAGCTATTTCTAACTCCAAATACAGTTTTATGGAGCTTTGTTACTTTAATCTATTTGGCTTGCAAAAAGAATGAAACTAGATCAGGTTTATCAGACACATGTTTAGCACGAGACCGATTCTAGATCAGGTAGTTTAGTCCTAGTCTCATCCAACTCCCCCTTCCGTACGTCTCCAAGAAATATCTCGTCAAACACTCTTCCATGTCAATGGTATATGCCTGCTGTTTAGGGGGATCAAACATGCTACTATGTATTACCTTGTCACCAAATTCTGTCGACACTAATTCATTTGCCACATTATTTCATTTGCCACATCAATCTTAGTCCTGGCAATTGCCATGAAGGGGCGACTATGAATGATGGGTTGATGCTTTATAAATCGGTCTTCTGTCATGTCTATTACATAGAAATTTGTAAGAAAAACCACACACCTTACACATAATAAAATATTCTTAATAAGTCATTATGGGTGAAAATTAGAAAATTCAGCTAATGATATAATTGAATTGGTGTGTTACAAGGCTCCTGGGTTCACAGCTACATAATTACTACTTGGCATGACATTAATTGCAGCTCTTAAGTCTGCATGCATACATTAAAAGGTGTGATGCCTATGATACAAAGAAGAGAAAACATATCTAAATCCTTGCATTCATATGATAGTTTATTTGTGAATAGAGCTGATACCTTAGCATTTAGATCCAACTTTTCATCTCCCTTCAGCTTGCAGAGTTTTGTATAGAGTTGTTTTAAGAATCGGGCATACTTCGCGATTTGTTGTAGTGCTTTGAAAAGTAGAATGTTTATTTCCACTTTGCGAAATAAATCCTTGACATCTTTGTCTAGCTCTGCCTCCTTTGGTGATCTGACCTGAGATGGAAATGGTAACACAAGATTAACTTAAAAATTTTAGATGAATTAAAGTCAGAAGTAACCTCTGTGTTCTTTGCAGGATCAATCTGGAAATCTGAGTCTTAGTCATTCTCTAAAATGTTGGTCGTGCACGCGGGTGTAATCTCTTATGCGCGAGCTCCTTGGTTCTTTAGTGATTTCCTTCTTCAGGCGCTCTTCTTAATACTTGTAAGCACACGGGATGGTGTACAATAGTGGATTTATTTCCTCTAAATGTTTTTCTGCTACCCTCTTGACTTCTAAAATCTACCCCGCCTTCCTCATAGTCATAGTACTGACATTAAAATTATTGTTTTTCTCGGTTTAGGATGGAAGTCGGTGTTGTAGAGTTCAAATTTCATTCATGTCTATTGCAAGTTATGTGATTTGTCTCTCCATTTTTGCTTGTGTGAGATCAAGTTCCTTCTCATGCACTTTGATGTATTTTTATAGTTTATCATCTCATGCCTCTAGCCCAACACTAGTGGCTCCTGTCTGGTATTGAGGCACATATTTTGTTGGTCTTTACTATTGCATAAAGTTGTTATTTCCATAATTGAAGTTTGGATTATTCCAAAGCTCTGAATGGTAATCAATAGACCGTGTGGTGCTTTGCTTCTGCTAGGGAAGAGCATCAGTTAGTTAATCAAACCGACATGTTGATCGGTTAACCAAACTGAATTCTAAAAGTCTCCACCGATAACCAACCCAAATTATATGGTTAACCGATAATTTGGTTAATTCAGTTATCGGTTAAACATTCAATTAACCAAAACTAATCAAATAAAATAAATATATTTATATGTAAAAAACTATGTTTTGGTTAATTCGGTTAACTGATCTAAAAAATTCTCTTCCATTAACCGAACTGGAGCAACAAGTTTTTTTTTACCGATTTAACCGATTCACCGAATTAACTGAACCAAATTAATTCGATTAAACTATATCGGTTTGGTAAATTAGTTTTTACCGAACAATGCTCTCCCCTGGATGCTGCTCTGAACAGTATCCTTATATTGCTAGCAGGTCCTCCTCAATCTGGCTTTCAAGTTCTTACCATAAAGGACACGCATCAGACGTTGCTATGTTCGATATATGAGTTGTTATGTTCATCATATGAATAACTGAATAATAATTCATAAATAAATATTTTGAATTTTTTTTTAAATTTTTTATATTTTTTGAATTTTTATATTTTTTTCAAAATTTTCAAATTTTTTAAATTTTGGTAATATATGTGGTTGGGAGATTAACCAGGTGTCATTTTCGAACGATTGCACTCATGTGATGGGTGGTTTTGGTGTCCCCATGAGTGATTGGGTCGACAATTGACTAAGGTGTCGTTCTATAAATATAAGTGATGACTGTTGAATTGCGCATGCAAATCTAAATGGTCTAATGAATGGTCTGACCACGTCTGATTGATGAATTATTTACATTCTTTAAACATCAAAATATATTATTTTCTTTTACTATTTTTTCATTTTTTAAAAAATATTCTAATATGATTAATTTGTAAGATTATTTTTAAATATTTTTATTTATTCAAGTGTAGTATGAGATATATTAAAAAAAGAAAAATGAAAACATGATTTGATTGAAGAGGTTGCACGTGTAAATATATTTACAATAATTTCTATAGTTAGACAATAGTTTGATTTAGACATGGACGATTCAGGTGTAAAATTGGAAACAAATGAATCAAATTATCCAAATTATTATTAAGAACAAACAAAAAAAAAGGCTTGGTTCACTAAGAGAACACCTCTTAATAAATTCAACCACAACAAAGATAAAAAGGAAAAAAAATCAAAAGAATCCTGAACTACCACTCCCTATCGTATTGCGATTTGAACTATTATATTTTTTAAATAAGGTGCAAACACCACCAAAATTGATGGAAAGTCCAACTCCGTTAATGGACTATTAGCTCTGTGAAACCCCAACAGGCGTCATTTGAATTTTAAAGAAAGACAAACACATGACAAAACGTAGATCCTACGTCTACACCCTTGTACTTTCATCATCATCTAACGCTCCTCACCACCACCACCCTCAACCCTTCATCTCCACGACTGTCCTCCACTGCTACTCCCCTAATTGCTTGATCTGTCATCCACTTTGACACTCCCACCTCTGACCCCCAACCTCTACGCATGCCCCATTATGGATGATTCTGGGCAATAGTGATGGCTGAGGGCTAGCAATTTCATCACCCCCAGTGTACTGTAATACTAGGCGCTGAATAAGTCTGAATTGATTATCCTTTCAAACTCATTTGCTACTTTAATAGGTGTTGAGAGGAGTTTTTGAGAGTGGTATGGATAATACAGGAAATAATGTCAAAGATGAGTATGAGGAAGTTGTGGATGGAGATTAGGGAGAAGAATTGGATTTAGTTGACGTGGAGAACTTGCAACATGGAGATATAAGTGGTGGGCTGGAGGAAGATGCTCTTGATGACAGTGAGGGGGAGGCTGAGATCATGAGAAACTTAATCTTACCGCAAATGTTGGAAACCTGAATTTAATTATATGATGACAAATGACAAACAACTCTAGCAAACAACTGCAATAAATGAGTAACATGATTATGCTAAGGATGTCTAGATGACAAAAGATCATTGATGCACAATGTTTAGCACCATAGATGATAAAAAACCAAAGTTCTTATCCATAAATATTCAGGGACACCTCCCCGATCTGCTTCTCCTAGGTTGTTTTTGGGCTCCTCCCCATACTTCTTTTCCTCCTTTGTAGTAGGGTCATCTACTTCTCCTTGGTTTTTTTTTGGCTCCTCCTCATAATTTTTTTCCTCCTTTTTAGTAGGGTCTCCTCCTCTGAGGTTTCTTCAATTTCCATCCCCTTTGAGACATCTTCAATTTTCTTCTTTTTAACACTCAGCTTATCAAGAAGCCCATCTGCAACAAATACTTTTTATCTTGACGCACCTCTTTGGTAGACTGAGATTATACAACTTCTTGGAACTTTGCCATAAAAGTCTTACAATTATCAATAGAGAAAAATGCTTCTGCATATAAAAGTCTTCCGGCAGATGAAGACGCCTCTACTTTGTGATCCATCTTCTCTTTTCATCATCTTTATTGATCTTCTTCTATTCTTTTTCGATTTCTGAGTCTCGTTGCATCTTCTCTTTGTGTGACAGTTTCTTTCTTTCTTGAAGCATCGACTCAAGTTTTTAATGCTTTGTTGATTCATCTTAACTATAGACGATTAAGTTATTGATCCAGACGACTTTTGATTTTGTTTGTTTAGTTGAGAACCTTTCATCTTGATTTTTTTAGAAAAGTTACTAGTTCCTTCATGTCTGTTGCAATTGCAGATGCGAAGGCAGATATAAAAGGTTGTTTTGTTGGAGAAAGCTGTCATCGGTGGACAATAGTGGACAATGAGTCGGAAAAAATGGGGTTGATTGGAGCATGAAGAGGAAATGTGGAGATGGATTTGGAGTATGATATGTGAGGTCTATATATGATTTTTTTAGTTCTGTTAATGGGCCTTGATGTCTTGTTATGTTCTCCACTAGAAATCTAAAAGTTTTTATTTAAAAAATATGGTAGTTCGGAGCACAATTAAATAAGTGCACTGGCGAATGCGCACACGAATGACCCCGGTCAATTTCTGGAGGGGGGGCATGACCCGGGTCAATTTCTAAATATTTATTGTATAATATTCAAGAAAATACATATTTACCATAGTTATCAAGGCGTCGCCAAGGCGATAAGTCGGTTTTTGAGACCAAGTCATGCGGACGACGTGTATCCCGAGCAATTTCGTGTCACCGGTGTCGCCAAGGCGGCACCGTCGTGCGACTTGATGACATGTCGCTCCGCACGGCGTATGAAAATTAAAAGAATAAACCCAAAAAAAGAAGAAGTAGAATGACGGAAAGCAGGAGGATGGTCGCTGGTCGGTGGCGGCTGATCCAAACCCTAATGTTGTTGTTTGACAGACCGTACAAATTCTTTTTAGTTAGATAAGTGTTATGGTTTTATATGTATGATTATAAAATTATCTAATTAATTTTATTAGGTTATTGCACTTATTTGCTATAATTTAATAGCAATTATAGTAGAATTCTCCTGAGAAATTAAAGTTTTATTTTTTATATTATTTTTCAATTATATGTTTACTAACATAAAAGACTATATTTTTATATGTAAATTGTAAACAAATTTATATTTTTTTATCTATTCACACTCAACCTAATTCGAAGTATATACACTGTGCCTAATATAACATATATATTTTATCTTTTTTTTTAAACTATATGTATATTTATTATTATAAATATTATATTAAAATGCCGTAACGACTTGAAACGACTAGTCTTCCGCCATGTCGACTAGTCGTCCTGACAGTACCTTAGCATCGTGACTCGCCGAGGCGACTTAATAACTATGATATTTACTATACAATATTCAAGAAATTAATGAGTTGGGCCCCCATAAATTTATTCTCACTCTTAAGATTTATGTTGCATAGATACAATATAATCAAGTATAAGTCTACCAACCAAATTTTTTTAGTATACTTTATGTATCTACACCCCCATAAAGTTTTAAATTATTAACTTGACCCACCTAATTTACTTATCTGGATTCATTATTAGATAGGTGTGATAGCTCGATATCCTTTTAATTTTTCCCTAAAAATAATTAAAAATGCAAAGAAAATACATACTCGAATGAAATAATTTTGATTAATGATAGTATATAAATCATATATTATAATTACGTAAATCAATTAAAATTTTATAAGTATAATGAAATATGTCTTGTCCATAATATTGAAAAATTAAAATAGTAAACGCGACCTGTTGATGATGAAAGTGGTCTGCGTATGTGTTGATGGAGGAAGTAGAAGTAGGGTGGCGGTACTGATGTGAATTTAGGTTTTGTTTCTGAGCTTGAAGGAAAGGGAGAGAAAAGAATTGAAAGGAGAGGAGGGGAGGGGAGAAGAAAAGAAAGAAGAAAAAAAAGAGTTCATCCCGATTTGGAGGAAATGGGAAGAAAATATAGCGATTAATTGATCTAAGTTTAGTTAACCCCTTTACTTTTCTTTCCCTCCAAAATACTACCAAAGAAAACAAGAGGTGCATCCCACGGAAGTCCTTCTTAAGGTATTGTTCATGAGTTGATTTTAGGAGAGAAACAGAAGGAGAGGGAGGGAAAGGGAAGGAAAAAGAGTGTTCGTGAGTTTTATTAAGGAGGGGTTTGGAGGGGAATGGAAGGATAAGAACCCCCACTTCCTTTCCTCCCAAATTGGAGGGGGAGGGAAATAAAATAGGAAAAATGACGATTTTACCCTTATTTATCTCTTAATTTATTTAAACATAAGGATAATTTAATAATCTTATATAATAACAACATAGGATCTGTCGTGCTCCCGGTCACGTGACCCATCTCTCCTGCCCACCCCACCACACCTCCAACCACACTCCCCAACCGCCCACTCCATCCAACTATCGCTATCCCTCCACGTCGTCGTGTAGACGGTTGCGTAATAGTTATGGTATATTTTTTCTCCATCTCCTCCAAATCCTCTCTAAACTCAGGACCATTTTTTTTCATCTTTCCTTACCTTTCCTCTCCTTTTTTTTCTTCTACTCTCCTTTCTCTCCTTTACTCTCAAAACTCATGAACAAAGCCTAACAAAATTCAAGAACAATTTTCTCAGGCAGGGCGAGAGAGGAGGGAGGCCATGGCATCATTTGGTCAGTATACGTCGTTCCCTAATGAATATACGCCGCAACAGCAACCAGGAGTAGGATGGTCCAATCAGTTTTAGGCTGGTGCCCCCCCACAAGCGCTATGTTACCCCTTCTCAATCTCAGCAACACTATTCCCCTTACCCTCCCCCACCGCCTCCTGACTCCATGTACCCTCCCCCGCCCCCACCGCCACGGCCACAGCCGCCCTACTTGCACTTTTCTCATTTCCCTCCTCCCCGTCCCTCGCCAACTTCTTCTTCCTCCTCCATCCCTCCTCCTCCTCCTCCTCTTCCGTCTTCCCCTCCTCCCCCACCACCTCCCTATGCCTCAGACCACCTAATTTCAACACCAGGCGCCAACACCACCGACATCAGAAGCCCCCCATTCCTCTAAACAAAAGGCTCGAGACTCTGGACGAGGGGACTCTTATTAGGAAGAAGAGAGAAATGGAGAAGCTGAGGAAACACTCCAATCTCAAGGAACCCCACAACACGAATCACCGTGCATTATCCTCATCCGCATCTAAAGCGGCCTCTCTCATTGCCTCACACCTGCCTGACCGTAAGACCAATCCGCTCTTAACTAGTGATAGAGCTGAAAATAAATTGAAGAAGCCCACTACTTTCCTGTGCAAGATGAAGTGAGTCATCACTCTTTCTTTACATCTTCTAAATCATATCTTCTTCCTCTACATGTATTTCTTTCCCTTTAACCTTGGGCATCTCCACTTATCCTTTCGCTAGGATCACTTTCTTTCATGTTACATTTTGCATTTACTAAGCCCACTTGTCACCTCATTTCTGCAGTCTAGACCAGTTGCTACCGTTTTCTCTTAAACTGCACTTCCTCCTATTCATGCTGCATTCAGATAATGAATTTACCATCTCTAACTTCCTCAAGTGCCAGTTGGCACTTAAAGGCCTCCTGAATTATCCCACCTATCAGTGCCACATTCAATTTCATGGAAAATTTTATGCTATTATTTATCAAACCTTTAACCATGCTGTGTGATTCAATGTCATAAACTACATGTAGGTGTCAAGCACCTTTTGGATGCCCTTCAGAGGTATGTGTGATGTGGAACTTTGCTCATCATCACAAATTACACTTTTTGTTGACTATTCTATCTACTACCCATTCCTCTTTCATCTTTGTTTAGTTTTAAAACCTAGTGCTTTTCTTGGTGCAATTCATCTTCGTCATATGTTGTCAAACACCTACTGTGAACTGCGTAAGTTCTCTAGATTTACATGAGACTAAATGCTTATCCTTTGTTACCAATAGGCAAATAGAAAAGCTTTGTCATCGACGTTCATTTGTTACCCTTTCCAGCTTATAAACTGATGAATTTTTATTATTGCTTCTTTCATATGTTGTCAGGGTTCTGGAATGAGCTCCCTGATGCAAGTTCCCAAATCAAACTCATGACTTTGCCCAAGGAGAATGACCGGTACGTAGTCTGAACGTGAAAACTTTAACCTACAGTAGTGTCTTTGAGATATTTCATGCCGGTTCTGATGATCTAACTTGTTAGAGTCACTTCATCGATTTTAAATAGATGAAGTATAATTCACAAATAACAGGGATAATCTTTGTTAAATGTGTGATATGTCTGTTGTATGGACACTGGACATTATGTGTGATTATAGTCCTTGGAAGTTGTGCTTTGTATCACTTGCCCTTCACCTTTGTAGTGCATAGGTATGGATAAGCTT
This sequence comes from Kalanchoe fedtschenkoi, assembly GCA_002312845.1. Lineage (NCBI taxonomy): Eukaryota > Viridiplantae > Streptophyta > Magnoliopsida > Saxifragales > Crassulaceae > Kalanchoe > Kalanchoe fedtschenkoi. The sequence goes on from NQLW01000072.1 coordinate 333,982, forward strand.
TTTCTGAAGACCTTTATGTAACATTTGATGTGCAATTGTCCTAGATTTGTATTCATTGTTTAAAAGTGTTGTGGCTTTGGAATCTATATACTAACTCTTATGCATGATGGTGTTTTTTCTCGGTATTTTGAAATTTGTATAGTCAAGTTTCCTGATGAATTTTTTCAAAAATATAATTGGACTGTTTTCCCTATGAATATTCGCTTCAGATTTACAAAATACACAATCACATCATTAGAGAAGACTTTCAAGCCAGAGTTGCACGTGGATGGAGATCTTGGGATACCTCTGGACCTACTTGACTTAAGTGTTTACAAGTAATACTAATGTGCTTGTCGTCTTTCATCAGTTGAAAACACATTTGCTCGTATGAGTTATCACATATCTAATTATTTTGTTCACTTGTTAAACTAGTCCTCCAAAAGATCAACCACCAATGGATCTAGAAGACGAGGAATTGCTACGTGATGATGAGGAAGTGACCCATGTCAAGATAGACGGCATCAGGAAAAAAGAACGACCCATTGACAAAGGTCTTTCCTGGCTGGTCAAGATGTAGTACATATCTCCTCTCAATAATGATGCTGCAAAGTAGGTCAATACTTAAACATCTTGTAAATCAAAACATCTTCAGTGTGGAATATTTTTATAACTGTAATAAAAATATGCTGCAGTCGTTGACTGAGAAGCAAGCCAAAGAACTTAGAGAGAGAAGAGGAAAAAATATCTTGGACAATTTTGCTAGCCGGTTTGTCTTGTTCATCTTCGGAGAATATGTTTTTTTTTTATTGACAACTTGCTCATAAGATTTTCAATTGATTCTGATATCCTCATTTCAGGGAAAGGAAAATCCAAAACATTGAGGCATCATTTGAAGCTGCCAAATTGCATCCTATTCATCAAACTAAACCTCATCTCCACCCTATTGAAATACTGCCATTATTTCCAGATTTTGATAGGTATCCATGTTTTGTATTCTCTATATCATCTCCTATACCAGCTCATACAGCTTCTTGTTGCCAGATCAATATTTTGATTTAGTTTAGTAACAGTTTTAGTTTCCAGTAGTAACCTTTGGGAATCTTCTATAATTTTAGCAAATAGTAATCCATCGCCATTGAAGTCCATCGAGGATGCCCATATTTACATTCATTGAATTTTTATTTTCGGGTTGATAGGTACAACGATCAATTTGTCATTGCAGTGTTTGATAGTGCTCCTACTGCTGATTCGAATGCTTTCAGCTAACTGGACAGTTCAGTCCATGAGGCCCTGGAAGCAAGAGTGAGTTTTATGAGTAGGTGTTGTTGCTCAGCTTCATGATTGCTTTCCAGCATTTAATCATCAGTCACTGAAGTCTAGAAGATAGTTTTACTCTTAGAACCTTATTTATAAGACATAGTTGCAACCGGAAGTCTGATGTGAAATTCCAGGAGAGATGATTGCATTTGCTGAATTTTTATTTCCATCCTTCAATACAAGGTGTTAAAAATACAAGAAGGTTAATATGTTTGTGATCCTGTGTTGAGAATATACTGCTCTTATTAGCTCTTTTACCATTAAGTTCAATTGTATCTCGCACAATGTTTATTTTCATGTTTTGTGTGGGTAGCTTGTTATAAAATTGATCATCAATGCATGGATCCCTTTTCGTTCTCTTGTGATGTTGTCATCATTTGCCTTTTTCTCTTGTTAAGCTATGTAACTTATTAGACTACTTTATTTTTTTCTAGCATGTGCTGTAATTGAGATCTGTTCTGTAGAGGGTGGATTGAATGAAAATCCATTTCTCGTTGTAAATTGAGAACTAATTTCAACCTTTATTCTCAATTTATTTAGTGGGTGAGATTAGTCACACTCAGACAAATGTCTTGACACGTGTCATGCAACATGCCTTTAATTAGGGTAATTGTGTCTGCATTAGTGGTGAACGTTTCAGGAAGAGTAATTGGCCTAGCAGTGGTGCACATTTTGACAGTGGTTATATCCGATCAGTTGAGGTGTTTTTTAAGTTCAAAACAATCTGAATGTTCCATACACCTCAGACAACCGAAATAATTATCGGTGGAAATGTGCACCACCGATTACCGACCCTTCCCGAACCAGTGGACATATTGACCCCACAATAAAAGCACGGTGCATAACACGTGCCAAGGCATGCATGAGTCTTTTAAGGAATTAATCCCAACCATTAAATGACATAGATCTAAAGTTGAGATTAATTTTCATTTTATGACAAAAGATGGGTTTAAACCGGATCGACCCCTCCCTTTTCCTTTATAATATATTTTATTTGTGGAATCTCAATTTAATGTACTTGCGAGTCGCATTTCACTTGATGCTTGAGCAATGATGAAGCAAAATTGTGTACTTCTATGGGCTATGTTTTTGTTGATGCTCTCCATGGTTTTTTTATTTTCCACAGGCTATCATGAAAAGCTTTGTTGGCCCGTCTAAAAAAGATCCAGATAAGTTTTTAGCTTACATGGTGCCTCAACCAAATGAGGTTAGATAAAGTGTTCACTGTTTTGTCATGAATTCTTATTATTTTTGCTTATGTGTAGTGACTATTTGTCGCTTGTTTCTCCCACTTTGATGATGCTAGTTATCCAAAGACATGTTTGATGAACATGAAGAAATGTCGTATTCATGGGTCCGGTAGTATAGCTGGAACGTATGTGCTAACATGATCTTGCATTTACTGTTGATTCCAAAACCGACATGTATGGGTGAACACATATATTTTTCTTTTTCTATCCTTATTGTTTCTTTTCATTAGATTCAAGGTGAAGATGTTGAGGATCCCACTACATATCTTGTGGCTTTTGACGAAGATGAAGCTCGATACTTAGTACTGACTCGCATTAATTTTACATTTCATAATTGTCTTTGTGGCATCTGATTTAGTTTGTTATTCTCATATAAATACAGCCTTTATCCACTAAGCTGATGTTGGGCAAAAAGAAAGCCAGAGATGGAAGGTCTGAAGGTGCTGAGCAGTTTCAAGTACCTGCCAATGTGACAATGCGGAGACGGTCCGAGGTATTTGCTAGTGAGCTTAAGGATGTAGCAAGGATTTCAAAGGGTGGGTCGAATTCAAGGAGCAGGGGAGGTAGATTATACAGGTCCGATGATGAGCATGACATGGATGATGATCAGGGAACGGGGCATGAAATGTATCAGAACAGTGGAGCTCACGATGATATATCTGACTAACCATCATCCAGGTACAATTGAGGTCATTTACTTCGGATAGAACTTTTTACTGAGGACATTCATTGTTTGGTTTATTTCTATACACATAATAAGATAGATAAATAAAGACCAACCTGAAGATAGCACGGGATGTTGTAGCCGTGTTCATGTAGGCGGCTTATCATCGTCAATATAGCTGCAAATCTTGATGTGGTATGCATCAAATATTGTAATTACTTATATGTGAATTTCATGAACTGGGTGTCTGAGCCGAGAAGATTTTGCCGATTCATGACCGTTAGGCTGTTCTAGTTTCATGTTGGTTCAAAAAGTTGTTGAACAATGTATATTTTGAAATGTAAAATACATGCATTTTTGTAAATTCAATTATCGTTGTGGTGTAGTGAATCAGGTGATTTACAGCCTGTCCCGTGTGTGGGTCTTTGATCTCCGTTGTCAATGGTTCTGAAGTCATTTTTATTAGGGTTAGGAAGCAAGGATACAGTCATTTTTGTTGGTACAATTTTGTATCCGACGAGTTATATCTGCCTCCAGAACATTTAGTGTTTGATGATAGAAGGGTTCAGGATGTTTTTTGGTCTATTAATGATATACAAGTTACGAAGTTATGGAATCCGACTGGATTTCAGGTTACTCATTTTACGTGATGAATGTTCAATTAAATTTCGAAAAAAAATTCAAATATGTCATACTTGCTTCGTTTTCCATATTTTCTACCTCTCTCTTTGGTTTTATCAAATCTATCCTACTTTTACATCTTCGTTATTTCATTCAATTAAGATTCTATTAATGTTCGTTGTTTTAAATCATGAAGATAGCACACGGTACCCCGCTCAGTTAGCACCAACTTTATATTACGTGGCATATTTGTCGTTAAGTAAACCAAAAAATGTATACATCTCCGTTTAATACAATGAAGATTACTCTTGATAACTTTGTGGTACCAAACGGTGAAAATGCTTGGAATCTTCGTATTCATTAACCACGAAGACTGGAACAATTAGAAATCACTGGCTCACCGAGCATATAGTCAAACGTTGGGATTGCGGCCGTGATGCCGTGACATGACAGAGAGAACACTTGTGGCGCGAATCAGAAAGACATTGGGTCAGAAGAGGCTGCGCGTATAGCCGGGCAGGCGGTGGTTGGTTGAGAGGCGCGCGACGCATAGGTAGTTTACTAAAATCGAGTTAGCGGAACTAGGAAACTTTCATAACAATATCTTTCATACCATATATCTGATTTGAGTGATTTAAATCGCTACTGAAGAGAAAACAGATATCTATAATTTACTAAGAGGAGTCAAAGTCTAATTATCGATGGATTTGCACTAGAAGAGCTAACAAAGTCGGTGTTCAGAACTTTTCTAATTCGGCTCCCGATTCCAAGTTTTCAATTTTCATCAATTACCAAGTTCGAATATCCAAAAGCTTCCAAGTTTTCAATTTTCATCAATTACCAAGTTCGAATATCCAAAAGCTTCCAAGTTTTCAATTTTCATCAATTACCAAGTTCGAATATCCAAACGCTTCCAAGAGATATTCATCAAAGATGTTCATTAAATTCTACAGATATTTATTGCTAAAGATATATGTCACTAGGACTATATATGGAGGCCTTCACTTCTACTTCATTGTGACATCATTGTGTCAAGCATTCTGCAATTGCCATAACACTAGTAGTTTAGGTGATATGACTTTTGCATTGTTATTGTAAGATTATTGTTCTCAATAAAGTACATATTTTGATGTTATGTTTATTAAGCTTCAATTGAAAAATTACGTTGTTGCAATACAAACTTAATGAATGAGGGCATTGTTGCATGATTTCTTATAGTTGAACTAACTGTGAGGCTTTGGACGTACATCAATTAGATGAGTAGCAAAAAAACATATGTCGCGTATAAATTTTATTTGTATAACTACCTCAACGACGGTCTTATCAACTATGTCCTCACAAAACATCACTAGGCAATTGTGCACTGTGAGATTCATTAGTTTCAGTCATTAAAGGGATATGTCTAATAGCTGATGTGGCAAGAACTTTGGTAATTATTGAAAAGAAAACACATGTTCAACAAATGTAACATATTTTCTAACATGATTTCTATGAGTATTCAATCAAAATAGCTTGTAACCTTACTGCCCGAAAGGGTAACCAACAAACATGGAGGGCAATATGTGCATATCAAATTTTCAATGTGCATATCAAATTTTCCATGATTGAAGAGATATTAGTAGCAAAACATAAGCATCAAAATACCTTCAAAGGTGTCAAATCTACTAAATGACCTAATAACATCTCAATGGGTGTCTTGCTGTTCAAAAATGAAGAAGATGGCCTGTTTACTATGTATGTTGATGTGGGCACACAATCACCTCAAAAGGCTTTAGGAACATTTGATTGAATCTTTAGTGATCTACAAACATCAAGTAGTTGCATATGCTTCCTCACAGCCACTCAATTTTGCCAAGGAGTATGTGGACAACTATTATGATGCACACACCTTTTTTCTATCACAACCTGTTATTAAAGTACTCAGTCACATTGTAACTCCAAAGCACCTTTATAGCACCATGAAAAAGAGTAGAAACCATGTTAAAATAAGCCATTAATAAGTCTGGCACCTCTTCCTTATATTTCATTAAGTAAGTTTATGTATTTCTTATATAGTCATCAAGAATAGTGAAGAAGTACATGACACCTGTCATTGTTGGTACTGAACAAGAACCATTATACATTTGCGTGGACTAAAAAAATGCTTTATTTGATTCAATAGTGCTCCAAGGGAAAATCATCTTTCCTTGAGTTTCCAAAGGACAAATGGAACAATACATCTCGTGTTCAATATTTCTACTGTCTTTACTATACTCAGGTAACGAGAGACATGGCTTAGACAAAGGTGCCTGTTCTACTCTATTTTGCAACATTTCTAAATGACCCTTCTGCTACATGCTCCCACTACCTTGAAGTTTCTTCACCACTGTCAGTATATGTGAGATGAAACAGACCTCTATTGTGCTCATCAGTCCCTTGGACACTCTTGACAATTTGTCCTGAATAAAACAACCATTAAAACTAAAAAAAATATGTAGATTCTAATATGTTATGAGCCTTCTTACTGATATCAATTTGAATTTGAATTGTGGAATGAATAAAATATTTTTAAGCACTATTGTTTCATTCACTTGATAAATTCCTTTTGAGTCACCAATGTGACAGTTTCAATGGGAAGTAACATTTAACACTTCCCCTTCATTTTAGTTAGATTACAAAACAATTCACATTACAAGCTATATCATTTGTCGCCCGATGTCTATTATTCAATCATCTATCAATACAAACTTTGTGTTTAAACAATATACCTGCCATGGTACGTTAGTTATCTGCCATTGTTCTTAGGTAGTGTTCTTGAGTTTAAAATAAGATGGAGAGGGATAGAAAAGGGATGATTGTGTTGTTACCGAGTTTTTTTTAAAGGACGGAGTTGGGTGGATTTGGAGGGGTTTGGAAAGAGAGAAACCCCCCATTCCTTTCTACCCAATTTTGGAGGATTTGGAGGGGGGATGGATTTGGTAATAAAAGACTATAATGCCCATGTTTTTTTTGACAAATATGATTTTTTTATATAGGGTCATTTTAGTAAATTTGTTTTATTTTTACTTTTATCCTTTCAAATCCCTCAAAAACTCAAAAACACTTATTTTTTCTTTCCACCCTCTGATCCTTCCTTTTTTTTCCTTTTCTTTCTTTACAAATATTTTTCTTGACTTTCTCTTCAAACTCGGGAACAAAGCATTAGTGTTGTCAATTTGATTCTATGTCTGATCTTTGTAAAACTTATTGCCAAACCAAAATTGTACATCAATTCACCAAAATTGGTGAACAGATTACTAAAAATGGTGAACAAAATTATTTGAGCAGTGAACCTCCACTTGAGTGATGAGCATATTTTTACATCAATTCACCAAAATTGGTGAAAAGATTCACTACTCAAAATGGTAAACAGATTCACCAAGATTGGTGAATAGATTCACAGCTCAAAATGGTGAAAAAATTCACTTATTCGCATCTTATTATAAACCATGAGTTAATAAAATTCATCAACCAAATCGAGCCTCAACCACGTCCGATAATTACTCATAAAAAATCTTAAGATTAAATTCCCCAATAAAATTTTCAAAGAAATGGATAAATTGAACCTCATCTTTCACTATGTGAAACAAGGTGGTCTTTACAGCGTTATCAACGCAGAGGAAAAAGATCTTGGCCTCCTGTGTGTGTGTGTGATTAAATTGAACTTTATCCATTTTAATAAATGACATATTAATTAAGATAAGAGAGAACCTGTGTTATCGTAAAAAAATAGGATAGATTTGAATCCCACTTTTTTAGCGGTAGATTGTTTTTTCTAAATTCAGGTTTCTCTGTTTTCTTTTCGATCTCATTTCTTCGTCATATTTTTTGTTAGTTTAAATAAAAACTGCACAACGAATTTTTTAGGTATTTTGGTCCACAATTCAGTATTGGTGCACTGTCTGATTTTTGGTGCACAATTCAAATCTTGGTGCACAAATTACTCTTTTTCTTTTCGTATTTATTTTGATGATTGTGTTTTTTGATAGAAAGTGCATTTGTAATTTCAATTGGTGCACAAACCCATAGAGCGAGACACATGCCGATTCAATCTAAACAATGTGCACCAAATTTACTAATGAATTGTACAATGCACTAAAGGTGCTCACATGAAATATGTTCAAATAAAAATGTGCACTGCAATATTAAAAATGTGCACCGAAAATTCATACATGCACCATTGAATAATAATAATAAGAGAGAAGTAAGTAAGTTTGTCAACTTAAGTAGTGTTTTTTCTATCAACAAAATTTGATCTTCAGACTCAGCTTTAATCCTAATTAGTGCATCTTCTTTGTTGTCTCACATCCACATCACACACCTGCAACTATTCCAAGTCTCTGCCTTAGTGTCTTTACACCATAGTACCTGAAAGATATCCTTACCGGTCTCATATTAACGTATCTAATTAGTTGTCAAGCTTTTTCTACATAAGAATAACTAGGAAGCTCTGAACTATCTACAAAATCAAATTTTCAGACTCACATTTACTCCGAATTGGTGCATCTTATTTGCTATCTCACAACCACATCACACAACTGCAACTCTTCCAAGACTCTGCCTCAGTATCTTCACACCATAGTATATGAAAAATAGTCTTACCTGCTCACATTAGCGTATCTGATAATATTTGATGTGTATCTGCTCACATGATTTGTAATTGGATTTATTCATGGTTGTTCGAGCATTAGGCTTTAAATTACATATTTGATGTGGTGCACTATTAAGTTCAATAGTGCACTTCAATTCATGATATTCCAATCAATGTGCACATTTTGATGTAGACATTTATTTTTTATAATTTATCTTTATCTCATTATTTAGTTTAGATTCTACCCTAGGTAGATATTTTATTTCAATTTTATCCAAGTTGACAAAATTCGAAAATGCTATTGGCGGTTTGTTCAGAGAAAAGAAGAGGTCTGATACATGTCTGCCATCACATCAAACCGGAAATGTCATCCCTGTTTTTTGAAATCAAACCGTCAATGTCATTTCTGATTTTGTAAAAGGGCAAAATCAAAATAGAATAGCCAAGTAGAACAGAATCGAAATTAAATAGTGAGATGAGTGCAAATTGAAAAAAAAAACAGTAAAATGTCTAGTAATACACGGACTGATAAAATATGAGAAAAAAAAATCTAATCTTCCAATAGACATGACGTGAACAATCAATAATGATAGTCGGGAAAGAGAAAGGTAGAATTGAGGGGGATCGATCGGTTGAACTAATGTAAATTAAATTAAATTAAAAAATAAAGAGATAATTAATGAGGTGAATACAAATAATTGGACTTAGTTATATAAAATTAAATATTTGATTAAAAATAATAAAATAAATTGACATATTATAACGGTCTGATCTTATATGGTTAAAGACCCAGAGATTTGTCGATAATTTACATAATAAAAAGTAGTTTCCATCCGACCTGCATGCACGATGCACTGCATTTACCCAAAGGTTTAAATGTTCATAAATTTGATGATATTTCCCAATTAAGTATGTGCAATGTAGTTACGTAAATTTCATTTGTGCAAATTTTTAAATGAAACAGGCACGACTATGACCCTCTGATATATGGTTAAATGTGCATTAATCCGTGTAAAATGTATGCTGCATGATTGGATGAATAAATCCAACTATGACATTGTGAGCAAAATAACAACTTGCTTCATGATCTGATAAAAATATTGATCGTAACAATCATTTTCAATTAAAGCACTTCATATATGGCAAGTATTATGTTATTACTTCACAAGTAATTTTGATCGTAGTTCACCATTTTTAACGAAAAATAGATTTATACTTGATCCACTCTATATAATTCAAATGAATGAGAACTCAAATTATTTGAATAAGAGCTAAGTATCCTATCATCACCATCCATTTAATTTGATCAATGACTAAGATTAAACTATCACATTAACACCCTCATGGAGAGAGAGAATTTAGATAAAAAAATTCACTTAATTTGACCAATGACTAAGATTTTGTTTTGTTGCACTTAATTGGACTTTATTAAGAGGTGGTCTCTTATTATATTAAGCATTCAATGAACCGAATACTTGTTCTTTTTCTCTTAATGAATATTTGGAAAGTCTGAATGATTTGTTACCAATTTTATATCTGAATCATTCAGATGTGATATCTATATGATTATTATAATTATCTCTTTATTTTTAATATCTTTTTGGAATCAACTATGTCCAGATTCTTCAATCAGAATCACACCAATGCCACCGCAGCTAGTTTCTTCAACTCACTTTATGAATAAATAATATTTGTATAACATGATTATAAATTTTATTTTTATTTTTATGTTCTAAAATTATAATTATAATTTAGTTTTATATTAATAAATCCTTATATATTAAGATACTTAAAAAAATAAATTATCACATAAAAGTAAATCATTCAGCAATCAGATGTGGTTTGACCAGTGATTTGACCATTCAAATTCTCATATAGCATTCAACATTCAGTTCTTAATTTTACAGAATGACACTTAAGATTAAACTATCACATTAACGCTGTCATGGAGAGACAATTTAGACAACAAATTCACCTACCCCTATTATCTCTCCTATGCGTCCATATTTCGTTATTCTCTCATAATAAATTATACATCTCAAATCCATTTTATATTTCAATTCAAGATCCGTTTTAGATTAACTGAAAAACTACATGATTCATATTAGTTGTTGCAAAATAGAAAAATTACTTCAGAAAACATAAGTATAAAATTCAAAGTATACATTGTTTCTACGAAGTAAATACAAAGTATAAAATTATAAACAAAATATATAAAGTTCAACAAATTTTGAAATAATAAAAATACAACTTTTGTAACAAAATTGTTTTTTACATGTCATCAATACTCTATTTTATCAGGGATTTGTGAATGAACCTCCAACCTCTCTTTGAAAATATGTAAATGATCATGGATAGTTGAGTTCATCCAGTCCTTACAATTAAACTTACACTTAAATCTTGAATCTTGAGTTTGAACTCGGGCTACGTCACTTAACGCCAAACATGTAAAGCAGCGGGGTTAAGTGGTTGGGTTCTCTTCTCCGGTAAAAAAAAATAGTAAAATTGAAGACATTTTTAGTCACATTGTCACAGCAGGGTTAAGGGTATCACCTGAATGGCCTAGGTGGTTTTTCCAAAACAGCGGAGAAAAAAACCTCCCGAGCATCATATTTATCAAGCTTGGGAGCCACTACCCATTTATGCTTCTTGTACCTCAGCGTGCTGAAGACAGCCAAGTAATCATCCAAATCTTGTTTTAAGCAGAAGAAACTGTCTATCCATAACAACCCTCCGGGCCTCAGAACTCTGTCCCAGTCAAACATTATGAAATCCAAGAGCACAAAGTCAATCCATCCATCGAAGAACCTCGTTGTGTGTATAAGATCCAGAGTGTTATCAAAGAAGGGTAGGCGTTGATTGACCGTCAGATACAGTGGGACAAGCCCTCTGAGAGCAATCATCTCACTGAATGGTGCTCCTAGGTTGATGGTGGCTGACACTATGGTGATGTTGAACTCTCTCATCCTCGCTGCAAAAGTCCCCGTTCCCACACTGAAGTCCATCCCAATTCTGATCTCTCCATGCTTCAAGGCGAGCACTTGAGGAATGAGGAAATCGGCCGGCGTATTTGTAGTTGGGTCTGTTACCATCCATCTGGGCTTCTCATGGTGGTTGAGATTAAAGCAGTCGGCACATTTGAAGAAGCCTTTGACAGAGGTGTTGCTGGCTAGACAGGAGAAGTTTTTGCATCTGTAATGGCTCCATCTCACATTCCTGTCATCGGGAAGCTTCCACATGGAGTCACTGATGGAAAAAGGCTTGTCATACAGCTTTGGGGCCCTGGAAAGGCACCGCCTTCTAGGCAGAGGGTCACAGCCATGAATCATCAGCTTCTGTGCCAGTTTCCAGTCGTCATTACACATTTCCCCGATGTCGTAATTCATATACTCTTCCAGCTCTTTCTTCATGTTAAAGCAGGAATGCCCCATGCTCGTGAAGGTCCCATTGGCTCCCATGAAATTCTGCTTTCCCAATCTGTTAGGCTTGATTTTCACGTATTTTCTGATCTCCTCTACCAGAAAGTAGTCAGCAGGCTCGTCAGTGGGTCTCAGAAGAGGGTGAACAGATCCGCTGCTGTGGTTGCTGAGCGGTAGGCGCTTTGCTGCAAATGCTTCCTGCATCGACTCTATATGACCTAAAATATCAGCAAGAAGAGCACCCTGCTTCACTAATGATGGCTCAGCCGGCAATTTCCCAAGCTCTTCCATCTCATTCTGGATTCTTTGAATGACAGTTTCAACTTTCGCAAGAAGCTCCTGGTAAATAGAGGCATGGGTGGCAGAACTGGGGCAGTTGCATAGGCTGTTGACTGTGATGAGAGATGGTAGGGAATAGAACTTGGCCATAGAAACCACAAAGACGGACACAACAAGGCTGCCCAACACAAACAAGGCTCTGCCCGTACCTATTCTCAATCTCAGGATCATACCGTCTGCTTTTCTCATCTTGACCCCAGCCTAGGAAATTCTCATCTTCACAGCAGATGGCTAACTTGGCTCATTTCAATAAGACTTCCATTGAATGTGAGCAGGCAAAACCCCAAAGTCAACACCATCACGTCAACGGTTTCTATACAGAAGAAGATCATGCTCATGCATGATGTAAGTCAATACAAGAAGGAGGTGGTGGCATGTGCATTAATTGCAGTTGCACACTAAACTTTCCATATCACACTCCCCAACCAAAAGGATGGAGATCAGCATTTTTCAAGTCGATTTAACAAAATAAATGTAATTAACTCAGTACTCCCTCGCTCCTTTAATATAATACATGTCATTTAAGATTAATTTGACTAGATTTAAGTGAAGTATTCCCTCTGTCTTCTTTTACATGTCACTTAACCGAATTTTTTTTTCCATTTTTACTTGTCACTTAACAATTTTCAATGCGTATTTAATGTCAACAACTATCTTAAAATGTCAAACATTAATCACTTCATTATCATATTCAATAAAAAATGCATTCCCCATCAGTAATCATCTACCAATTTTACTTTTTGTACGAATTTTTTTATAAAAATATTAACCACTCATTCATTAAATTTGTTCAACCGCTAGCATTAACTTCACCTTAATTTACTCAAATTAACCTTAAACGACATGTAATAAAGGACGGAGGGAGTAAATGTTAGCGGTTGAACAAATTTAATGAGGAGGTGGTTAGTGTTTTTTTTTTAAATTCGGACAAAAAGTAAAATTGGTAAATTATTAATGGTAATGAATGATTTTTTTATTGATTATGATAAAGAAGTGATGAATGTTTGATGTGTTAAGGTAGTTGTTAATATTAAGTATGCATTGAAAATTGTTAAGAGATAAATAAAAATAAATAAAAAATTTAATTAAATAACATGTAAAAAAGAAAAGAGAAAATACTATGTAAAGAATGAATGAGATAGTGATTATTTATATTGGCGGTGTGTGACTTCCGGCATACAGGTCAGTAGCCTTAGCGCATGGCAAGTGCTGTGACATGACAATCATGCTTAAAAAATTCTTGGGCGACTATAAACGTGGAGCAGCATCAGTATAGCATTACTGGAATGAACAGTTTTGTTGCGTTGGCCGGCAGACACAGGAGGCTGGAGAAAGGGGGTTATCTGCGATAAGTGGCGTATCCAAAAAAAAATAACTCAGTTGTGTGGTAAAAAAAAAATTATTAAGGCTGTGTTTGGTTTTGGAAAAATTTAGAGGAAAGGAAAATTTGATGAAAAAAATTAGTAAAATCCATTGTTTGGTTTAGATGAAAAATAGAAGGGAAAGAAAATTATGTGGAAAATTTGATGAAAAAGGTAATTCTTATCTCTAACAAATCAATCCAATCAAATTCAACGTATCTTAAACAAATAATCAATTTTTAAACAAATTAAATGTATGAAGTGATGAAATGTTGATATTTTGACATATTGTTTCATAAAACTTTCCATAATCATGGAAAATGAAATGGATTCCAAACGATTTTTCTTGACATTTTCTTAATGAAACAAAACAAGGAAAAATTAGATGGAATCCTCCAAGAATTTCATTTCCTTTCTATTTTTCCTCAAATTTTTCTTTTCACCAAAGTTTTCTTAAACCAAACACAGCCTAAAGGTGTGTTTGGTTTAGGGAAAATTTGAGAGAAAGAAAAATTTGATGAAAAATTAGAAAGAATACTTTGTTTGGTTTAGAGAAAAATTAGAGATGGAATACTAAATGGAATATTAGCTGGAAAATAGGATGAAAAATTTGTTAAAACTAAAGAATATTTAAGTACTTTCTATAAAATTTGTCATCTCAAACCAAACAAGAGTAAAATAAGATGAATTTTTTGAGGGATTCAATTTCCCTGGAACTTTCATTTTCTTCTAACTTTCCTCAAACAAAAAACAACATAAGAGTATTAAAATCACTTATGACGATACACGACGAGTTTTCATATTTTGAAATCGATCATAAATTACATCATTAGATATATTTTTAAAAATATTTTTTCTATAAATATATGTAAACAATCACTCATTCACTAATCTTCAATGTTATTGCAAAGCCGATTTTTATAATATTCATTGCGGAGAAGGCCCTTTCAACTGTTGCGGTTGTACATGTAAGATCATTAATAATTTCATTAATAAATACACCCACTTATACACGATGTTCTTTTTTGTCCTGACAAGCATTTTAGCAAGTTCACTTATTCCATTCAACTTCAAGAATTCATCATCTTCACATCGCATATCAATAATGTTGTTATCTAGTTGTCTGTCTAGTGCCTTGATTTCAACTTCAAAAAATTCAGAAGGATAAAATTTAGCAAATCGTATGATCTTATCTTTATCAAAATGAGCAAATCTTTCATTTGGATTCAAACAACTTATACATCGGAGTAGCTCTGTGTTAGTTTCGTCAAAATGGTTGTTAAGCTCCAATATTTGCATATCAATTACCGAATAATACCACTCAACACGATAAGGGTGCAAGTTTGTGATATCATTGAGCCCTCCTTCTTGACCTACTACGCTGCACGAATAAGTCACTCATGTCAATTGGTGGGATGTCATGTTGTTTGCAAAATAAACACTTCTTCTACTAGTGAGTCCCACTCATTATTCCTCATGATCTGTAACTTCTCTTTTGAAATTCTGACTAAATCCATTGCGTTAACAATATCTTGATCTTTCTTTTGCAACGCTTGTGACAATTCTTTTGTCACATAAGGCACATTCTTCATCAAAATCACTCCAAATAGAAAAACAAAACTTTGTAATTTTTCAAAAAAAATGTTTCGCTTGAACTCGATGTTCAGATGTGGCTCTACTTTCACATATTGCATCCAAAACATTAATTACAGAAGAAAAGAGAACCATCAAATTAAGAAGCACCCCATAATGTGACTGCCAACGAATATCTGCAGCTTTCTTAAAATTGATTTCTTGAGTCCTCCATGGCTTTTCAAATATTTTTTCCTGCTCATCGCGTAGCATATCTTGACGCTTACAAGAAGCTCCAGCAACACCAGTTAAAATCTCAGTCAAATAGAAAAGTGAAGCTACTTCATCATGATTTTTTTCAACTACCACAAGAGTTAATTGAAGTTGATGAGCAAAGCAATGAACATAAAAAGCTGAACTATTCTCCCTCATGATCACTGTTTTCAAACCATTCACCTCCCATATTACTTGCTCCATCAGCCTTGACATGGTTAAATTGTACTTTGTAAATAAAGAAACTAATGCTCCCTTCAGTGATAAAGTTGTAGCATCCGAGAAATGCATTACCAAATATTCGCTCTATAATCTCTCATCTTCTATTAACATAGCGTCTGCTATAGCCATTTGTTCTTTGATTGAAACATCACAAGAGTTGTCAATTAAGATTGCAAAATAGGCTCCATCAATATTTGAGATACTTTTTTTGAGTATTAGGTGTTATTAATTTGAGATTTTCTGGAGCATTCTGTAAAATAACATTACCAGTTAACTCATTGTGATCGGCAAGAAACTTCAAAAGTTGCTACTCAACTCTATTAGTGAGCAGAAATCAATCAGAGGTGGAGGAGGAGGGTTGGGGCAGGCCCTCCTCCTCGCACAACCACTGCCCC
>NQLW01000072.1:350013-380566 GCA_002312845.1 Kalanchoe fedtschenkoi
CCCCCCCCCCCATTGACAGTATTGCAACCACCAGCCACCATAGTGAAGATCTCACAACCACCCCCATAGGCCTACCGGCCACTTAGGCATACCGGCCACCCACACCTTAGACCTCACGCCACCTCTTAGGCCTTATGACCCCCTCCTTCACTAAGTTTGCTGCGACCCCAATGTTTGGCGAGGCTCGCACCCCTCCTTGCGTCTAGTCATCACTGCCAAGGAGGCTTGAAACTCCATCCGCGGCTGCCTTGGCTGATGCGCGCCCTGTGGCCACCGCGCCCCCCTTTCGACAGGTTCGCAACAGATGCGGTATCCCACTTGCCCCCAGCCGTACAAACCCTGCCAACCAATAACCACCTCCGGCCCTGGCGTTGCCACCCTCAGCCGCAGGCTCTGAAAACCTCAATGCTCACCAAGCCAATCCTCCTTTGTCCGACCCATCCCACAGCACTGCCAGTCTCCTGAGTCACTCAACCGCCGTTGGAGGTCGAAGTCTTTGCTCGCCGGAGAGCTCGTAAGACGGCCCCTCATGACATAAGACTTTTAATCCGTCGACGACCCTTCCCCTCCATGCAGGTGGCCCCTCATATTGACCTTGGTCATCATGGATCTTGGAACTTAACTCGCCTTGCCTCGTTGTGTGCTTCGCCCCAGATCCCGACGTCTCTGGCTCGACCGACACCAGATCTAGCCATCAAAGCACAAAACCCCCCTCGGCTTTAGCTCTCTCGCCTGGACCACCAGCAGATCTGACATGATTGATGACTCAAGGCTAGCGGCTCCCGCTCATCGACCGCCTCCAGCTCTCATCCTCGCCTATTGCAGACGGACGCAATGCTTCATCTCTCGACCGCCCTCGATCTCCACCTCGCTTACTGTAGTCGGGCACATCAACGCCTCGTGGGCCTCGAGCGCACTGCCCTCGCCTGTAGCTCTACCGCACCTCGTCTACAGCAACATCGAGCGTATCGCATGTCGTCTTGCCTGCTCCCTCATCACTCATGCTCGTGTAGGCTTTCAAGTCAAATGGATCCTAGTGACCCATTTTATCAATAAAATATATAATTAAAAACACACAAAAAAGAAACTTCAAAAGTTCAAAAAAAAAAATTATCGCTTGAACTTTCTGATTCATCATGGCCACAAAATGACAAACCTTGACATAGAAGAAATCTTACACAATCTATGGATGCGAGCAAGCGTGTACAATAATTACATGTAACTTTATCAGAACTCTTATGCATAACAACATCAATATGTTGTTCTCCCTTTATTAAATCTTTGCACTTTTGCATAGCTAGATGATGCGCACTAGCCGACCCTCCAACATGCATATCCAGTCGATCTTGCTTGTTCCAATTGGTAAATCCTTTTCCAATAAAAGACTCACGCTTCCCTGTTTTTCCAGTATTTGGTCTGAAAAAATAGCAACAAAGAAAAACACTGCATCTCTTTCTATACTGTATTTCAACCAATCTTTATACTCTGTAAACCAGTCTTCATTAAACTTTCGTTTAGCTCCTCCAATATCTCTTTGTGAAAATGTATGTTTATCCAGCAAACATGGTTCTTTCAAAATGTATGCTCTTCTTACCTCATCTCTAATATTTGGAAGTTACTCAGAAATTTTTTTTCAATCCAAGATCAGCGGATACGTTTTCTAAGTCAACTTATGGTTCATCAATATTTGAACTATTCATAACATTCATAGAAGTGGACGGTTCTGGAGTTTTTCTTTTGTAATATTTATACATCTAAAAATATATTTTTAAAAAAATAAAACTATGTTAACATAATATAATTTTAGGAAGAAAAAATAATATTAGACTCATCTTTTACTCTCTTCAAAGTAAAAAATAAAAAAAACAATGAGAAATAATTTTCCTTGAAATTACTTTAGTCGAAACAATGCTCTAACAATACGGATTAATTTCTCCAACTTTAAATTTGTAAACAGTGAAAACACATGAAGAATAAGGCTACCAAACTGTTGGAGGCTACAACTTCAGAATGTTGCGCCTGCAATCCCTTACTTGTTTTTCAAAACAAGTTAAAAATTCATTATTTAATTCTATTGTTAGAATTAAGTTTGGATTACAAAAATAAAAGCTACTTGGACGCCTGGGTTTCCTAACAGCACATATGGGCCCTATTTTGACAGGAGCCAAATTAAACTTTTAGAGTGGCCGGTGACACATGTAAGGCAAAACCCTCAAAATCTGTATTATTTATTTTGTTAAAGTAGTCTGGTTATTAGAGTTCACAACTCAGCCCCTACGGATCAACCTTATACTTACTACTTGCTAGTGAGGTCAGGTATTATAAATTTATTTACATAGGATGCCTCAACGACGGTCCTATGAGTCTATAAAGTCAAGTGCAAACCTAATCGATCTCTTGTCCCTATAAGGCCAGATTAAATGTCATAGATTATACTTAAGCTCAAGGGTTAGATTATTTTGAAACCTTTGCTTCAGTGACTAAAATGACCATTATTAGAGTTGTGTTATATGTTACTATAACTTAGAAATGGAATTATGTCAAATGGATGTTACAAATGCCTTCTTACATGGTGATCTCAATGAGACTCTCTACATGAAATTACC
Source organism: Kalanchoe fedtschenkoi (assembly GCA_002312845.1). Lineage (NCBI taxonomy): Eukaryota > Viridiplantae > Streptophyta > Magnoliopsida > Saxifragales > Crassulaceae > Kalanchoe > Kalanchoe fedtschenkoi. The sequence continues at coordinate 352,620 of NQLW01000072.1, forward strand.
TGTTGGTTATAAATTGTCTCACAAATCATCCTATTCCCAGCATGTTTGTAAGCTTCTTAAATCTCTCCATGGATTTAAACAAGCTTCAAAGTAGTGGTTTACCAAGTTTACAAGTGCTCTTCTTACTTATGGCTTCATGATAGGGCAATAATTTATCATATTTTAAGTACTTATACTTAGGATATTTGAGTCATTTCCCAGTGATTATGAGTAATTTGTAGTTGACTTTGTCTCTTGTAGGTTAAATATGAAGAATACTAGCTTTGGAAGAGGAAAAAGATGAAAACAGTGCAAACTAGGTTAAAATCGGACAAAAAGCCAAGTTCATGGGTCAAATTGTCAAAAAAAGAAGTTCAGATGCAAATCTGTAAATATGCAGAACCAAATCTCGATCCAGATCGTGTTGTATGTCGGTGCATGATCCGTGCAGCTTGTTTTGGAAACTCGAACCAGATCGTGCAGATGCGTGGCGGGCTCGGAAAGGCAGTTTCTAATTCTTCTTAAGTACCTTTTTTGGCAATAGAATTCCTACAGAGAACAGGGTAATGTGATATATCAACTATAAATATAAGTCTAGGGCTCAAACCCTAACAAGCCTGGCACCACACCGCATCTTCCCGCCAGAAGGGCTAGAGGGACGAATTCCGTTCAGAGTTGGAGCTTCAAGAGACTAAGCTTTCCTCTACCATTCTTGTTTTACTTTCATAACTACTTTATGATTATTATTTCAATTATGCGTAGTGAGTAGTCGTCTCTGTCCTAGGATCCTACAGATCCTAGGTTGTGTGTAAATTCAACTTTTCATGTTTATTAATTAAGAATATTTTTCATCCATGTTGCTAGTGCTTCTTTGAATGTTATTGTATATGTTCATTATTTAAGGGACGCCTTAATATTGTCATGCGTAGTTATTCAAAGTTTAAATATGCATGCTTTAAGAACTTTATTTAGGATTAAATCTATTACCCTCTAGGCTAGGATATTCCATCCCACGAAGACCAGAATCGGGATGAGTTGGATATTTTGCTTAGTTGTAGTTAATGGCCCTAGTCAACCGAAGACCAGAATCGGGAGTTGGCCTAGGAATATTGATTAGTTTATTTATCCTGCTGCATGTTTAGGAAATATTAGTGTATCACCCTTTGACTAGTATTTGTGAGCTACGAAGAACAGAATCGGGAAACAACACAGTACGAAATCAATTATAGTCAATAATTTACTGTGTAGGAACACCCAGAAGTCGGACTTGCATGTAAATTATTGAGTGATACACCGTATTATTGAAATTGCATGATTTGGATAATTAATTTGCGCCTGAATCACATGTTTAGTTTTACACGCAACCTAGGTGAAGTAGATCGTAGGATGCTTATCTTCTCTGTTCGATTCTATCTCTGTGACGTTACTTTCAATTTTAGTGCTTAGTAAATTAGTTTCCAATAAATCTCACTCACTCGTCTAGAATTGAATAGATATTAATTAGGTTATTTGCGCCTAGCAAACCTTGTGCTCCTCTTGGTTCGACTCGGACTTCCCGAATTTATTTGACAGCAAGTGATCCCTAAAACATAACATTGATATATATATATATATAATGTCAAAAATATGCATTTTCACTTCACATAGCATCCCTCAGATCACTCTATGCTCACTTATGCAAATGGAGTTGATTTCTTAGTTCTTCTTGTCTTTATGGATAGTATCCTCCTCATTGAAACTTCTTTTTGTGCTATGGATTCTCTCAAACTTTATTTTCCATCTCATCTTGTCTATATGGATAGTATCCTCCTCATTAAGGTTTCTCACTCATTGAAAGGACTTTATATATGCCAAAGAAATTACCCAAATATAAGCTATGCGGTCAGCACCTTAAGCTAGTTTCTTGTTCATCTCACTGGGCTTCTTCTTCAGGCAGCTCATAGAGTTATCAATTATCTCAAAGGTGCTCTAGGACAAGGATTATTCTATCCTTCTAGCAATAAACTTTTCTTACCGGTTTTTGTGACTCTAACTGGACAACAAGTCCTCAAACAAGGCAGAGTGACACTAATTTTGTGTTTAACTTGGCTCATCTTTGGTCTCATGTAAGAGTAAGAAACAACAGATTATTGCTTGATCATCCGCTGAAGCTGAATATAGAGCCATGACGCATCACAACTGAAGTTGTTTAGCATTATCCATTTCCACATCTTTGAAGCTTCCTAACTTACAACATGTTACACTGTAGTCTGATAGCAAGTTAGCCATGACTATTGCGACCAATTTTCTGTTTTATGAACAAACCAAACACTTCAAACTTGACTATCATTTATTTGATAACATGTCCAGGGTGATCTGCTTTATTTATGTCACTTGAAGTTAGCAGAACAGTGTGTGAATTTGCTCACCAAACTCGTTGCTTCACCAGCGTTTTTACACTTATTATCCATCTTTGTCTTCTCATTTTGATTTGAAAAGTTGGTTATCATTTTTCCCTCTCTTGTCTCCCAGCTGCAACTCAGCAGCTCTTCTCCTATATTGCTAGCATAATCGCTCTTATGTAATCATTGTTTTGATCATTGAGTGAATATCATAAGATTTATTTACAATATTCTTCAGTCTTCTATGAAATTTTTACAAAAAGAGATCATGGGTGGGTGACAGACAACACCATTGAATTCATCTCATCCCAATCCTTTAATCATCCACTCGCTCCATTGGTTCTTCTCACATTCATAGCCACATCATTTTTTCCGAACATAAGTACTTTCTCCACACTCTAACAGTAGTCGTTTAATGTGAAATTAAATGCATTAAAGAAATATTAATGCTAGTTGTTGACAAGATTTAATGAGTGCATACTTCATGTATTTTTTAAAATTTTGTGTAAAATGTAAAACGTGGTATATTATAATTAGTCACTAGTACAAAGACAACTCTTTAATCACGTTTGATTCCCTTTTTAATCACATTTTAGAAACGTGATTAATGTCAGCGTGATTAAAGATCAAGTACCAAGAGTGATTAAAGATGTGACATCTTTAATCACGTTTAATACTTAATAGGCGTGATCAAAGATGTCACATCTTTAATCACGCTTCGTACTTAAGAGGCGTGATTAAAGATGTTCAATCTTTAATCACATTTCAGATACAATAAATATGATTAAAAATAGTATCTTTAATCACACTTCATATGTAATACACGTGATTAAAGATAATCTTAATTTCACTACAAGAAAATAGTCATAATTAATGGTTAATTTAGTTTATTTTTCTCTAGTATTCATAAAAGAAAGTCATAAATTTGATGAATATTAATTTACCTTTCCAACTTTATTTATATTTATTATTTATCTATTTAATTTTTTTACTCAAATAAAAAATAAATAGTGAATTATTATAAAAAGCTTTTACATTCTATAATGCACAAAAAAAATAGAAATATCAAAATTTTATTGATTGTTTGTTGATCAATTGATCAAGTACATGATCATCTACTACTGTCCCGTTGATACGCTGCATACAATAAAAATAATTTACTTAAACTCATCTCCTACTCCATAACATTTGATAGATCCCACTCCCACCTAACACCTTTTGTGCCTCTTATCAAATCTCCTCCGCTCTATGGTGGAAGAGAGTGAAGTTGCGAACGAAGAATGCAGGATAAGATGGTATACACTGTGGCGGAGGTTATGAGTTTATTGCTGCGATGTAGGAACCGGTTGAAAATGATGAGTCATACCTTTGCCCTCATCTGAATTTGAAAAGCAATAAAGATAGGAGGAATTCAGATAGTATGAGTTGATGTAGAAGTTGGGAAGACATCGGTAGGGTTAGAGATATAAGAGGAAGAATTAAAGATTTGGGGAGGAATTTAAGTAGTGGAATGGTGAAAATTTTGGAGGGGTTTTTAAACTTTTTAATTACATTTTAAATTTTGGGTCACCCGCGCCAATCAATTGCTCACATTTAGTTTTAAGAAACGTGATTTAAGATAGGATCTTTAATCACATTTATTAGTTGGAATCGTGATGAAAGATACTTTATATCTTTAATATATTTAATTTTAATAAATGTGATTAAAGATAAGATCTTTCGTCACATTTATTAGATGGGAGCGTGATTAAAGATATGAAGATCTTTCGTCACATTTATTAGATGGAAGCGTAATTAAAGATATAATTTTTAATCACGTTTCATATGCAACAAACGTGATTAAAGATATAAGATATCTTTAATCACGCTTGTTACATATGAAATGTGATTAAAGACATGATCTTTAATCACGTTTATTAGATGTAAACGTGATTAAAGATATCTTCTGTCTTTAATTACGTTTTGCTCTTAGAAACGTGATTAAAGATCATATCTTTAATCATGTTTTCAACTAATAAACGTGATTAATGATACCTAGTCATAAAACACAGTCGTTTTTCCTTTTTATATCACGTTTTTGAATTTAAAACGTGATTATAAATAAGCGTTATTTAAACTCAAATGTGCACTAGTGAGTGCAGAAGGATTTTTTAATGGATTATGATGATGAAGTAACTTTTTTTTTTGTAAAATGTATTTTTATTTCCAAAAATAAAAGACTGTACAAAAACCAACTCTCATAAACATCACTTTTGGCTTTGAGTAGCCAGCTGTCTTGGACTATAATTGCTAGCAATTTCGCCAACACTTTGGCTTGAACGGAAAAAAAAAACTACATGGGAGACTCCCACAAAATATGGACAGTAAGTCTATTTACAACATTTTCCATTCTACATGCCACTCCCTTCTCCATGGAACCTCATACACAAATTTACTAGTCCTTTCTAACCTCCATTTCCCTAGTTTTCTTCTTTGCAAAACTGGGAGCAATTCACATGTGTTCTGTTAATGCTACATTGATAGTTGCCTTGGCTGAAGCTCCTTCTTTTAATCTCTGAAAATCCTTCCATTTGATGTATATTTTGTTTCGCCTTTGCCTTGGCTGAAGCTCCTTCTTTTAATCTCTGAAAATCCTTCCATTGCGTTCCCGCCACATGTTATATAAAGCTACATTGATAGTTGCCTTGGAAGCTACCATCATCATGAATGCTCCTGCATATTTAGTCATCATAACATTTAATATATCACAAAAATTACCTTTTGACCTCTAGATTCATACAGTCAAAAATGCATTGATACCAAATCTTCTTAGTCTGTCCTATGTATTGATCCTTTTTTTACACGCTACCCACGAGGTAAAGGCAGGTTTGGGTTGGAAAATTTTATTCCTACACATGTTAACAAATCTGAATCTTAGCATATCCTTTTATTTAACTAGGTAGTAATATGTAGCCTCAATGGAGAAAGACGTACTTGAGCAGATCCAGCTCACCAGACCATCAGTTACAGTTACAAGCACCATATCTTAATTTTTCCGAGCACATTTTATGATTTTTTTTAAAAAAAAAATCACGCACCCAACCACATATAAGATTTGAATCGGAGAGCAAAAAAGATGACAGACTTCCACCTGACCACTCAGTCACTACCACTAATGGCTACATTTTATGATCTTTGTTGCGATTCAAGGTAATATTTGTATGCACCTGAAAGTTAAAATTGTCTTTGTTCCTAATTAAGTTTTCGGGAAAAAATTCAAAAGGGATCCAGAACTACCACCGCTTATCAATTACGGTCAGAACTATCACGATTTCCAAAAAGGGTGCGATGCAAAAGAAATTGGATTGATTTTCTAAAATAAAATTTATCATTACATTTCTAAACTAATATTCTTATAAGACTTAGATTTGTGTGCGAAAATTACGTTATTTGGTTATCAAAATAAATTATATCGTTTTTCACACATAAAGAAAATGGCGTCTTTTGATAACCAAATGACGTAATTTTCACACACAAATCTAAATCTTATAATAATATTGGTTTTGGAATGTAATAGTGAAATTTATTTTAGAAAATCAGTCCAATTTTTTTTTTCATCGCTTCCCTTTTTGGAAATCGTGATAGTTCTGACCGCAATTGGGTAAACGGTGATAGTTCAGGACCCCTTTTGGATTTTATCCCAATTTTTATGATGAAGTAATTTAATTTTTATTTTGTAAGATAGATTACAGTCCATTGAAATCATTAAGTGATAAATAAAAACGCACATATAAATATTAATTGGGGTTATGAGATATGAGATGACACCTTATATAAGTTAAATAAGGGATCAGGCAAAATAACATAGTTTTGCTTTTTTTTTTTTCATTTTAAGATTTTATGATGTTTATAGCATAGTTTTAAATACAACAAAGTCTAAAAACACAAAAAAATCTAAAACATAAACCCTGAAATTCAAAAAACCCTCAACCTTAAGGGTATGAAACCCCTAGAAAACCATAAACCCACAAAATCCTAAAATTTGAAAATTTTAAAACTCTAAAACCCTATAATCTTAATATTCTAACATGGTATGACCCTAAAACTTTTAAAACGAAAAAGGAAAATTAATAAAATTATATAATTTGATCTGATTTCTTACCTAAGATGTATGAATGGTCACCTCATATCCCATTTTCTCATATTAATTAAATGACAAATAAAGTAGCATACGAACAAAATGCTTTTGTCAGTGTTGTTTTCTTACAAAAAAATAAAAAATAAACAACTCCGCATTTGGTATATATAGCCCTTCCTCCTCCATGCCGTTTTCGATCTCGGAGGCTTCGGGTGGTCTGTTATTGAAATCCCCCATACCCTCTCAACTTATATCGTGTCGTAGTGTGTTGAGTAGCGACTGGGTCGGGTCGGGGTCTTCACACAAATATTGTTCTCCACATCTGTGTCTGCTTGTTCAGGATTTTGGTTTTCACTGCCACCATTCACCTCTTTCCGCAGGTTTTCTTCTCTGCCTCGCTTCATCTTTTCTTTTCTATACCTAACCTATATTTCTTACTGCGATGAACCAGAGTTTCAATTTTACCATGACATGCTCCTTGTTAAGTATTACTATGATATTTGAAACCCCATTTTTGTTTATTCTTAGCCATCTTGTCTGGCCACCACACCTTCACCTCCAACTCTTCAAAGGTGCAAGCAATATTATAGACGCACCTCCTGTTGGATGCTTCCACAAATCTGGAGTATCATCCCTTATTCATCTTATTTTTGGTATTTTGTTCTTTTCGAAATACTCTTTAGTATCTAATTGTTTTGAAAGGCCAGTTTCTTTTTTTCTTTTTTTACATGAGTAAATGACACAACTTATTGTCTACATCTCTAAGTGGCTGGCGAAGGAGTTTTGGCAGTCGAATATGTTCACTCAAATTTGTGGAACCAGAGGAGAGGAATTGGAAGGGCATAGTATCTCATATATTAGAAAAACATCTTACTGTGGCACAATTAAGCCAAGTTCATTCCCAGATAATAGTGAATGGTTCGCACCAAGATGACACGCTGGTATCACATCTGGTATCTTCTTTGATAAAATCAGGCAACCCGGATGTAGCATCCACAGTCTTCCAACAGGTTAAACACCCACAGAATTATTTGTGGACTTGCATCATCAGAGGGTACTCCTCTTGTGACAGTCACTTGCAGGGGGCTATTGCATTTTATGCTCAAATGCGAAATCAGTTGTTCTTGCCCAACAATTTCAATATCCCCTTTGCTCTCAAGGCTTGCGCCAAATTGAAATGCATATGTGAAGGCGAGCAGATTCATGCTGATTTACTCAAAGTGGGATTCATTTCTGATGTTTATGTTCAGACTTCACTTTTAGATATGTATGTCAAATGCAGCCAAGTGACAAAGGCAAAGCAGGTGTTTGACAATATGTTTGAGAAAAATGTTGTGTCCTGGACTGCAATGCTCGCGGGATATTTCAACTCAGGCCTTTTGGATGAAGCTGCGGATTTGTTCCAAGAGATGCCTACAAAAAATATAGTGACTTGGAATGTTATGATTGACGGGCTGTCTCGGTCTGGGAACATAGTTGAGGCAAGGCATTACTTTGATATGATGCCTGTAAAGAATGTAGTGTCATGGACGACTATGATTGGCGGTTACTCGAGGAGGCAAGACGTGGTAAATGCTAGACTGTTGTTCGATCAAATGGTTGAGAAAGAGGTTGTTGCATGGACTGCCATGATTTCCTGCTATGTCGAGAATGGGAACCCTGATGAGGCTATTGAGATATTTCGAGAGATGCAAGCTGCTGGTGTAAAAGCAGATGAAGTTACCATGTTAGTTGTGATCTCTGCAGGAACTGCCACTGGAAGTTTTGATATCTGTGAGTGGATACAAAACTGCGTTAAAGCCGGCTGTTATGGTTCAAAGCTCCGAATCTCTAACGCTCTTGTCAATATGTATGCTAGTGTAGGAAACATCACCAAAGCTCTTGAAGTATTTTATGGAATGTCTAAGAGGGATGTTGTATCCTACAATTCAATCATTGCAGCGTGTGGTAGCCACGGGTTCGCTGACCAAGCACTATCCTTGTTTTCCATGATGCTTAATGCTGGAGTTCGACCAAACAGCATCACCTTTACGGGGGTTTTGACAGCTTGTGCACATAGTGGACTTGTGCAAGAAGGGCGCCAGAACTTTGCTTTAATGCACGAGTTAGGGTTCATTGAGCTGAAGATGAAACATTACTCTTGCATGGTTGACCTTCTAGGGCGTGCTGGCTTCATTGATGAGGCTTACATGCTTGTTGCAAGCATGCCAATAGAGCCAGAGACTACCATATGGGGCGCTTTGCTTGGCGCCTGTAAAATTCATGGAAATCTCCATGTGGCTGAGCTTGCCGCCAATAAATTGATTGAGATGGAATCTGGGAACCCTGGTAATTTCTGTGTACTTGCTAATATATATTCAGAGAACTACATGTGGGTTGAAGCTAGTAAGCTGAGGGGGATGATGATGCATGAAGGATTGTATAAAATGCCCGGAAGAAGTCTGGTCGAAGCATGTAATTTATCCTCTTAGCCTAGCTATTTTCTAGCTTTGAGTCCAGACCAAAATCGGGGATTTGTTGCACTGATTTCCGTTATGCGTATGCCTATCTTAGATGACTTCCCCCATGTAAATAGGTATGTATGTTCAACTAAACTATCAATAAAAATATAATTCATACAAGTTCTATTATTTCTATTCTTCGATTTTTCATCATGATATTCAATGTTCTTATCAGAACCAATCACGTCATTATAACCTCTCTTGATATTCAGTTGCTACCGTGTACTTTCTGATTGTTCTAGCTTTTGAGCCGATCCAAACAGATTTCAAGTTCATTTAAGATTACTTCTGTGCTAACTTTTGAGCCGACCCATCAAAGTTCAAAGAGTGGTCTGTGAAAACTATCATCCCCTTGCAGTTACACGCAACCTGTTTAGTCTCGTTTTTGCCCATAGAAGTTTTTTGATTGACTTGACTGCTTAAAGAGGTATAGAATTTGGAACGACAACTTTAATGTCTTAAGTCATAGTTATATGGAGAGAAGAATTCTTCGACTATCGCCTCGTGACTGACCATCTTGTCCAGGAGTGACACAAGAGGGAAAATACTATCTTTAAATCCTCAATGAGACAGATCTCTAATGCTTTTGCATCTTTTCAAAAATCGGCCATGAGATCTACCATTGATCCGGGAAAGGGTTTTCTAAAAGAACCTCGTTTTGTATCAATTTCTTGTGTAGATTGATTTGCATCTTGGCTTTCACGGACTTATGCATAGGCTCAGACTTAAAGATAATTCACTATAAATATATCCAACTATGGTTCACCGGTCATATTGATAGCACTGTCATTATTAGTGTTTTATGAATATAATTTATTCTATCCACACTAGCAAGAATCAATCAACCATGATAAGTCTTCATAATATTTACCAAATTAGCAATAATAAAAATAAAATATAAAATATGGGACATTTTGAGATTGAATAGAGTCAACTTAGATGAAAGAAGAGCCGTTACAAATCATATGAAAGTAAGGGAGAAGCAGAAAAAAGCAAAAAGAATTTCATAATTAAGCAGCATGATTTAGATCGTTAGCTTGTAAATGTTGTTGATCATCAATTCTGAGGATAAATCAATGTGATAAAACATACTCAGTAAAGTATACACCTCATCAAAATATCATGACAATACATAAACAATCGATCTACCCAAAAATCATCTTACCCTTTAACTAGTGTTTGGAATTCTACATACACGTCATGCACATACCATAAAGTGAAGAGGATGACAATACGTATTAAGATCAATGGTAAAGAATTTAATTTAGATGATTTGGCTCTAGCTTATCTAGAGTGTACTACTATAAACATGGAATATCATATGTTTATGTTTTATTTGTTTAATTGGCATTAACCACCACCCTCACAATTAAATTGGTGGTCGAATGAATGCAACAAAACATAGTTGTCAAGGTATGATGTGAAATAAATATTTATTGAAAGTAAGCTCAATAAACACACTCTACACAAGCAAATTATGAATTTCATTAAATAGACAATCTCACTATATTGAATTCATAAATTAATTAATCTGGATCGTATAAGGGAATTCAGCCGCAATAACTATTGAAGAACACAAAGATAGATAAATAAGAACTATCCTTTGAAACCCAGCTTACTTGTTCACTAAGATAGTTATTCCTCTCCGACGTCTCTTGAAAGAGGAATAACTCTCAATTTTTGGACTTGAGAAGAAGAGAAAAAATCAGATGCAAAATATTAAGAAAGTCTTTGTAATTATAGTCAAGTTTCTAACTCTAATCCTTGTACAATTAGGATTAACTTAGGAAGCTTTTTGAAATATCTTGATTCGTTTCTTAATTTGGCTCTTCAAATATATCTTAATAAAATTTGATCTTTATCATTTGAAAATTGCGAAGACAAAATAGAGCCAAATTCTAAAGCTTTGCTGGCAACAGAAATCTTTCACTCGATTGGCACAAATCTAGCCCGAAATTAACTTAGACTTCAATATGGAAATTATACATAATTGTCTCAACTTTCCAACACAACTTGAATCATATAAATTGGACTACATGCATTGAATTTATGGATCTTCAAAGTTCTTATGTACGGATTGACTGAATTTTAAAAACATTTTCAAGCGCGTCATTATGTTGGCCCTGTTGTCTGAATCTACACAGTCAGCATTATGTAAATTCGTTTTTACTCATTTCTTCAACATTAAAACTATTGTCAGTTGGATTTTATTACTAAGCCTAAAATAGTTTGTAAATATGAAAATTCCCTAAAATCATTAGCTTAACTCTCGAACGGTCAAGAACAATGGAGTTAAGTATAAAATAGATAGAAAACTATCGACCTATCACATGTTAAGTTATTCACTTTAATTTCTTTCAATTATGATAGTTTTAAATGGAAATGTGACGTGCTAGCGTGCCAAGGCCTTGTGTAAATTATGCTACTAAACTAAAAAAATTGTAAAATATGATCTAATTGCTCTTAGTAATCAGGTTGAATACCTTAAAAATAAATAAAGAAGCTATCTTCTAAATATAGGAACTTGAAATTTCACAATTGTTGTAGATAGATTACAAAAAAGGAATTGTGAATCCACTCTTGAGGGATCAATAAACAATAGATAAAATAGAGCTAAAATCTTATACTAAGCCCGTTAAAATATCAAGTTTGATTATGTTTGATAGTGATAGTGTAAGGTCTTTCTCTTTTTATAGTGTTGTTATGAGGTTTCTTTCTACATTATGTTCACAATTTGAAGTAATACTCCGCTAAGCATGTCCCAATTTTTCTCCGACTATTGAAAATATATTTCTTAATCCTGGTTTGTGATTGCTATGTCCCAACCATTGTCTTCCTCCTCATGGTTGCTGAGATATCTCAACTTACTTGAGCGGTAAGATGATTTTCTTTAGTCACCACGTGTATTTAAAGACTTAGTTTGACATAATTCTTACTCAAGCCCCTCATTGTGCTCTGAATATGGTCTTTCAATTGGGTGCTTTATAAACATTATTGAGACTAGTATGAGTGTAGACTTCATATCTTACATATCAATGAATGACAATCCTAAATTCTTGAATCAATTATCTAATCATCTTAATTTCATAATGCAATTTCATCAAAATTAAATAAAATGCTTGTCAAAGCATTTAGATCAACTGAATTTTAATATTTTAGGAGTGTAAAATTTAAACCACGTCATTTTAAAGAAGGTACACACCTCCAATACCTAGATTTTTTTTTTCAAATTGTCATTTTACTTTCGTTTTCAATTATTTTTGCTCTTGAGCTGGTTTTTTTTTTTCAAATCCTTTTCGTGGTTTGGAACAACGAAAAACACACTCATTTTCGCAGTTCCAAATGAAATGTCACTTGTGTGCTTATCCCCTGCCATTTGCTTATGTGGGTGTAAGAAAGCATTTCGCAGGTGGGAAGCCTGAAAAGCCATAAAATTTTTGTTGCTTTGAACTGCGATAATGATGGTCACGCTTCTAAACCCTGGCACTCCTTAATGGATGATTGTCTTAGTTGCGAATTGTGACATTGCTTAACAATTGAGACAACTATGAATCGCGTAAATGCATTTGAAAAATGGGAGACAGCGCACACTCGAAAACGTGAAACGCGTTAAGAGAATGTGACATTTCGAAAAATCGAAACTCAAGCAATATCACAGTTCGAAATTGCAAAAATCATTTTATCAGTTTCCAACAATGAAAATCTATTGCCTTTCTGTGGTTTTCACATGCGAAATGCTTATCGCCTTTCCATGGTTTTCGCATGTGAAATGCTTCATGAGAGGGTAAGAAACACATATGAGTCAATTTCATTGTTTCAAAGTGTGAAAATGAGTGTGATTTTGTTATTTCTAAGTAGTATGAAAAAAGGGATAAAATCCAAAAAGGGTTCTGAACTATCACCACTTACCTAATTGTGCTCCGAACTACCATGATTTTCAAAAATGGTGCGATGAAAAAAAATAGATTGATTTTCAAAAATAAAATTTACTATTACATTCCTAAACTAATATTATTATAAGACTTAGATTTGTGTGCGAAAATTACGTCGTTTGGTTATCATAATAAATTATATCGTTTTGCGCACATAAAGAAAATGACGTATTTGATAACCAAATGATGTATTTTTTACACACAAATCTTATTCCTATAATATTATTAGTTTTTGAATGTAATGTTAAATTTTATTTTAGAAAGTTAGTTCAATTTTTTTTTCATCGCATCATTTTTGAAAATCGTGGTAGTTCGGACCGTAATTGGTTAACGGGTGTTAGTTCAGGACCATTTTTAATTTTTTCCCAAAAAAAAATCAAACTGAGGAATTGAAAAAGATTGATAACCAAAAAAAAAAGGTTTGATAAAAAAATCCAATACCTTTGACGTAAAAAGCTAACGCCAAAAGCCGTTGGGTAATAAACTTTAGGGAAAACTACAGAAAGGGGGTATGAACTACCACAGTTTTACAAATTACGGTTGTTACTACCATTTTTTACAATTTACAGATTTTTCAATTTTAGGGCTGTTTTGTAAGTAAATATTTTTCAATCAAGTCCAGATCTAATTTAAACTAATTACAAACTCACCCTCAACAAAACTAATCTAACCTAAATTATCCATGTTAATGTAAGCAAGTGTAGATTAAGATGAAGTTAATGCTAACGGTTGAACAAATTTAATGAATGGGTGGTTAGGTTAGTTTTGTTGAGGGTGAGTTTGTAATTATTTTAAATTAGATTTGGACTTGATTGAAAAATATTTACTTACAAAAAAGCCCTAAAATTGAAAAACCTGTAAATTGCAAAAAATGGTAGTTACACCCATAATTTGTAAAAATATGATAGTTCATACCCCTTTTTGTAATTTTCCTAAAACTTTATGGTGTAGGATATATCATGAATAGGATACCCTAAGCTTGCACCCCCCACGGGCAACGATAAAATGGTGATTCTGATCGTGAGTGTTATAGTAACAGTGTCACTTCTGGCCAAATTCATCATTGCTGACGGTAATCGCGAAGCCCTAGTTCTTCTTTTCTGATGCGCAGTTGATAGGGCAAAATGGTGGCATCCATCTGGCGATTCTGATTTTTTCTCTCTTCATAATGATTTTTTCAGGTGACTTTACATTGCTTTCGAAGAGGCATGTAAAGCAAGAGGCAATTGAAGATAAGGTCATTCCTTTGAGCTCTGTTTGTTATGTGAGTCTGTTATCTGTAACTCGTATTCTTACGCTTACAACCTAAATAGGTGGTCTGGATTACTGGGGCGAGTCGCGGAATCGGTATGCGCTCTCCTCTTTTTATTACTTGGAGTTTTGGATTAGGATGAGTTTCTGGGATCTGTTAAAGACACTGTTTAGTCTTTTAAGCGCCCTTGGTAGCTTGATTATTGTACGGAAAAGTGTGTACTGTGTACTTTTTGTTTCATTTTTATTTCCCATGGCAAATTGTTACAATATCCCACATTGGTTGCACAAGAGATTGTGCAATGGGATTTAAGTGTAAGGGGTTCTCCACCTAATAGACTAGTCTTTTGGGTTGGCTCTTCCCTTGAACTTAAGTTCCTAACACAAATCTAACACTTCCCCCACACCACCAAATTTTGTTCCCAACCCACGTACTTTCCAAGAACCGAACGAGGGATTACAAAAGAAGAATATCAAACTCATGCATCTTATAAAAGATATATTTTTGGTTTTTGTAATGTGAAGGGAAGGTTCTTGCTAAACAATTAGCAAGTTTGGGGGCCAAGCTTATCATTTCTGCTCGAAATGAACTTGAATTGCATCGAGTGAGGAAGGAACTCACTGGTATATTATTCTACTCTTTACCACTTTAACTTGGAGAAATGATATAATCTAGTTCTTTTTCTCTTACCATTTTCTCTCTTTAGTATATACAATGACTTATTGTTTATATTTTAATTTTTATAAAAAGGTAAGCATGCTCCTGATGATGTGATGGTTTTACCAATGGACTTGGGCTCTGGAGAAGCTTCTCTCCAGGAAGCAGTCCAAAAGGCAGAATCTTACTTTGGCGGTGCTGGTGTTGATTATATGTTTCACAATGCAGCAGCTGAACGGCCGGTAAATGTTTTATTTTTCATAAGCACAAGACACTTTGTTTGCTAACCACAGTTTTTATTGCAACTCAAAGAATGTGTCTGCAAAATGCTAAAAATTTGGAGTTTACTCATGAAGCTTGGTTATATAAGCTGACTTGTCTTTTTACAGAAAGCAACAGCCCTAGAGATGAGTGAAGAGGGTCTCAAGGTACCTATTTCTGGTCTGATACCAATCTTAACTTTTCATAAATACAATCTTTGGTTCAAGCATGATGTTATGCTGACATAATTGTGCAATTTATGAAGTTATTGGATGCAAACTAATAAATTTCACCAGGCTATGTTTGACATCAATGTTGTTGGGACGATATCTTTAACACGACTTCTGGCACCTTCAATGTTGAGACGAGGATTCGGTCATTTTGTGGTGGTATGTGAAAATGCTATAGATCATCAGTGAAATATTAGTGTTGTATCCCAATCTCTTTATATAGTTATCAAAGTCTCTGTTATTTCTGGCAAGTTTAATGTAGTTATGTACCATCTGCATTTTTCTTGAACTGAATGCTGTAATTATGTGGTCGAAGTGTTACCTCACACACATTTCAATGATAGATGAGCAGCGCTGCAGGAAAAACACCTGCACCAGGTCAGGCAGTCTATTCAGCCACTAAACATGCTCTAAATGGATACTTCCATACCTTGCGTTCCGAGGTATATTGATATAAATTTACTTAGGTGTTAGAACTATCCATTTTGTAGTGAACTGTGGGTTCCTTTCGTACTTTGTTTGCATAATTGATGTGCTTCAATCACGTTTCACAATATGTAACACTCAATGCAGCTTTGTCGCAAAGGTATTAAGGTCACTATTGTCTGCCCTGGGCCCATTGAAACATCTAATGACTCAGGAACTGGAAAAAAGGTCTCATCTGAGGTGAGGTTTCAAAGCAACTATATTGTACCTGATTGTGATTCTTGATTTTCTATCTGAAATCGCTTGAAGGTCAAATATGCAATAAAACAAATAATTACATAAATGAGGCATATTAATTAAAAGCTACTCGTCTCATGAGAACGGACTTTTAATATAATTTGGAAGTGTATTTTGAGTGAAAGCTAATTTTATGTCTCTTTTATCTCATGTTTTAGATTTTCAAAGTCGACAGATAGCCCTTTGGTTAGTCATGACTAAGTATTATGGGTTTAGTCGTGACTATGTACTATAGGTAACTCTACCAACGCGAACTACCAAATCTGACCCTCAGTTTGTCCGAGGGTTTTCAACACGTTGTGCAATCCCGTTTTGTGTTTATTTTATGCTCTTTCCAAACAAATTGATGATATCCATGGAGAGATGTCAGACATCTGGATGAGTGCTAGTAGTCTTTCATCATTTTTTTCTAAAGTAATAATTCTACAACTTCTTTGCCCTCATCCTTCCCATATACACACTTGTCTGGTATTGAGCTATGGCAGGCTGCTGCTTTGCCAACCCATATCTTGATACAATGTCTAAAGGCACATTCATATTAGAGTAGTGTATGGGTACTATTTCTTCCAGGGTTTTTTCTCTGGTCTTATTAATTTATATATGGCTTCCTATTTTTCCGAATAATAACGGCCTGAACTTATGTTGGCAGAAGCGTGTATCATCAGAAAGATGTGCAGAGCTGACAATCATAGCAGCAACAAATTCGCTGAAGGAAGTTTGGATATCATATCAGGCATGTTGATGTGACTACTTCAATGCATCACTATTTAGTTGTCGCTCCCCTGACTCTAACAGCAACTGCATATTGTTTTCTGATCAGCCTGTTCTAGCAGTAATGTATCTAGTTCAGTACATGCCAAGTTTGGGATACTGGATCATGGACAAGGTATTTGGCTACATCTCACTTCTCCGACAATGGCTAGTGGAACACATGAAAGAATACCTATCAGCTCCCGAACAAAAGGGATTTTTGTTTTGGGTTCATACATCAAAGTTGTCTCTCGCATATTATCTGAAGCTCTATGTACTAATGTGAACATATTACAAACTGTCAGGTAGGTGAGAGGCGAATTGAAGCAGCTGCTAAAAAAGGCAATGCATACTCGATTGGTTTGCTATTTGGCAAGAAGACAACGTGAGGTTGTTCCAGTGCAGACAGGCGGATGCACTTCCGCATTTGCTGGGTCAAAACTTGTTAAAAAAATGAATTAGTCGTGCCAACATAAAAATTTAACATTCATCTGGTAATAAATAATAAGTGTTAATCCTTCTTGGTCGCATTTTCAATAGGTAACAGTCCGGTTGTGTGCACCCATCAATTAGGACAATTATAATGATTCGCTTACATTTATGTTTCATGAGGATTGGTAGCTCATTCCAATCCATTTAAAACTCTCCTATTTCGTTTAGGATACCTTGGTAGTCATTAGTGAAGGTATTGGATAATTAATATTAGGGGAAAAATTCAAAAGGGATCCTGAAATACCGCGTCATATCCAATTATGGTCAAAATTACCGCGTTTTTCAAATAAGGAACAAATCGTCAGCTTCGTCAGTTAATTTAAACACTGTTAACTGATATTTAAACAATGTTAACAGTGTGAGCCCACCTATTTTTCTTCTCCTTCATCCTACTTACCTTCTTCCACCTCGACACCAACACCACCACAATAAGCTATCGTGGACGGGAAAGGAATCAAAATTTGGGCTGGATCTCTTAAAAGGACCCATTCGGGTACCCATCATATGAGAAATTGTCATTGCAGATTCATTCTTCTTCTATTTGATATAAATTCAGGCATTGATATGTGAAGATTGGAACTTGAGAAAACCCCACTGATTGTTGGAAATGAGATTGTTCAAATTGGTTGTGACAGATTTAATTATTTCTTTTTTGTGGGTCTGGTCAGAAGCTTGCAGAAGGTGTTTGTGATTAAGGTTCTAAGGCTAGGGCATGACAATGTTGGGGAAACTGTGAAGGTATTGTGTCGGTTGCAAATATGTTCTTCTTTGCCTAACTGGAGAAGATAACCTATGGTGGTGTTTATAATCTTTTGAAAGTTTTGTATTCTGTTGTTTTTGGGAATTTTGTAAAATTTCTCAACACAGTAGGGCTAGAATTTCTCATCTACTTTTAGCTTATTGTGGTAATGTTGGTGCGGAGATGGAAGAAGGTAAGTAGGATGAAGGAGAAGAGAAGTCGGTGGGCCCACACTGTTAACAGTGTTTAAATATCGGTTAATAGTGTTTAAATTAGCTGATGGAGCTGCCTCTTATTTGGAAAATACGGTAGTTCTGACCGCAATTGGGTAGGACGCGATAGTTCAAGATCCCTTTTGGATTTTTCCCCTTAATATTAACATGGTGCATATGTGGATCCACTTGGGACATTGGGGATAGTCACCCTCAAATTCAACTCAAAATATATATGTCCATAGTAAAAAATGTACTTATATTTATAATTTCAAATAATTTTTTGTTTTGTCCATTCAAATTTTAAATCTGTACCCCTCAATATAAAAATTTAGAACTGTTGCTGTGTTTGGATGAATTTTTATTAAATTATTAATAACAATGAAATTCAAGACTACTTTTCAAAATTTGTATTTTTAAATTTCACAATTTTTTAGATGTTCTCGTTTAAAAACTATGTCGTTTTGGCTCAATCAGTCGATCTGAACTTAATATGAATAGTAAATTGACAATTAAAAGAAAATTTAGAAAAGTTTTTTTGATTTAAAAAGTTTAAATAAAAGATAAAATTAATAAATTTATATTTTATATTTATTAGTTATACATTTTTATTAACTAAATATTGATAATTATTCATTGGTTGTGCATTTATATTCATCACAAAAGCATTCATATTAATCACATGAACGTTCATCAGATAAATTATTATATGTATTTGATCAATATGTGGAAAAACATCAAAATAGATAAATATTCATCAAATAAGGTGTTATGTTTATCATATAAGCTGTTATGTTTACCAGATGAATTATTATGTTCACTAGATGAGCTGTTATGCTCATTAAATAAAAAAATATAGAAAACCCCTTAAAAGGCTCCGAACTACAACCTTTTATCCAATTACCCAATTGCGATCCGAACTACCATGATTTTTAAATAAGATGCAAATCATCAGTTTTTAACGGATATCATGACGTCGTTAGTACATAATACAATTAACATAGTTGAGAGTTGTTAAAAATAAAAAAAATAATGATGGACCCCACTCTCCTCTCATATACCTTCTCCCTCCTCCATCCGTAACTGGAGAATGAATCGTCTCCCGACGTTGCACGATTCAGCTGGGATATTTGATGAGAAATTTGCGTATGCAGAGTCTTGGATGAGTCGAAGTTTGATTGTGAGGAACATGCTACCTCTTGGATGCAGAGAGGAGTTGATGAACCTGTTTCGAGCTACAGAGAAGTTGAAGAGTGCAAACCGATGGATGCGGAAGATTGTGTGGAGTACACTGATGTGTTCTAGATCAAATTTCACCTTGTTAGTTATTTCAGATTTGCGAAAAAGAAACTCCATAGGCTAAAACATCATCTTGGTTTTTTTTAAAAACAGATTTTATTAAAAAGAAGGTAAAGAGTGTAGCCCGTGGCAATTACTAATAGAAACGGCTCATTTGGCCTTACAAGGAACTTCAATAAAATTAAACGATTCTGGAATACATAGATATGGTATAAGAAGAAACATTACCAAGCTGGTGCATCTGCGCCGCTAACCTGTTCGCCACTGAATTTGCTTTCCTAAAGATGTGCTTGACACAAATACCATCTAGTAAAGGCATCAATCAACAAAAGTAGTACAAGCACGACCATGGACAACAAATTTTCCCGGCTATAGAGTCAACAAGGACCTTTGAGTCCGTCTGCATTTCGGATAAGGTCATTCCCTTTTCTCCTGCCCATATAAGCCCTGTAGAGCAACCTGAAACTCAGCTTCTGAGTTTGAACCCATTCCAAAACCTGCCAAGAACAATAAAATAGGCACTCCATCTTCCTTCTTGATGACTCCTCCACCCATGCAACCCAATGGAGAAGATTAGCCATCTACATTTAACGTTGTACTCATGGTTCCCAAACAAACCATGACATCCACTTCTGAGGAACAACCTGAGGATTAAAATGCAAGGCAAACATAGATAGCTTGTCAGTTAAGGAACAATTTTTGGAAGGACTGCAGCCAGGCAAACACATATGGAGCTAGTCAATTATTTTCCTTTTCACCGAATGAAAATTCATGCCCCCATCATACATACAAGCATTACGGCCGCACCAAATTTCCCACAAACCACAAGCTACAATCATAAAAACTACATGGTCAAAATCCGAGCAGGGATTTCTATCTCAAATCCAAATCCATCTAAGCTGAAAAAGAGTAGTCACTCTTGGCCTGTTCAAGACTTTTCTAAAGAATTCCCACACCATAAAGGCTAACTAACCAACAATGAACAGGTGACTTACCGACTCAATCTCCTGAGACGAACAACATCTGCACCGGGAAGCAAGACTAATGCCCTTCCCCTGGACTCTTGAATCCATTGCAACTGCATTATGGAAAAGCCTCCATACAAAGGCATTTATCTTCGCTGGGAGGTAAGGATTCCAAATCTAGCTCCATTCTCTAGACGACACCAGAGGATTTATAATCTTTGAAAACGCTATAGATGAGAATCTTCCATCAGAAGTCTCAGACCAGAATGCCCGATCTGGTTGTGAATCGTCAAGAACAGCACACTGGAGCTGCAAAGCAACCTTTGGGGGAAGACTTTGACTCTGGATGCACTACTTGATAGGAAGCAAACCCACCGCCTACGGAAAATCAACTTAAGGAAAGGCATGCGAGAGAGAGGTAACAACACCTTTACCAAATGTCCACCTGGTGAAGCGAATAATAATGTGAACCAGCAACGTGATCTGATTCTGAATCATGGAACCATTGGACCGGGAAGCATCAAAAGAATTAGGCAATCCATACTTAGCACCCATAAACCGTGCCCACACAGTCTCCTGAAACCATTAGCTCCAACCTAACTTTGCCAAAAGACACTACACAATATGGAATATGGATTGAATACCAAGACCTCCCTCATCCTTAGGCCTACATACCTCTCTCCAATTCACCCAATGATAGCATTTTGCCGATCCAGCATCCGGTAGAAAATTGTAGAGGATAAAGTTAATGCACTGAAGAATAGCCTTTAGAACCGGTAAGGCTGAGCGAGTGTGAATGTTAATGGAAGAAAAGACCGATTCAATAAGAATAATACAACCAGCAAAAGAAATGAGCTTACCCATCCATTCCTGATTTTTACCACCATATCATCAAAGTAGGAAATTTTAGCTCTTCGCGGGAATAATGGCGCCTCAAGATATGTCACTGGAAAGGTACCCGGTTGGAACTCAGTATTGCTATGAATTACTGCACGTCTCGATCCTGACATCTTGGTAGAGAACTAAATGACACTTTTTGAATGATTAATCACCTGGCCTGAAATCACAAATTCAAGATAGCATCTCAGATAAACCCCTAACTGAAGCCGCACAGCCATTTAAAAAGATGATCATGTCGTCGGCAAAAAGAAGATGAGACGGTTGATGCGCTCCCAGCTTATAGGAACAAGATTTAGTGACACCATCAAAAATAGCTTTATCAAGAAGCCTACTGAATGCTTCCAAGGCCAACACAAAAAGCAAGGGAGACAAGAGATCACACTGGCAGACTCCCTTATACGATATGAAGAAACAATATATTTCTCTATTCCATTTAATCAAATATAGGCAAGAACAAAGACTTCGATAAATCATATCACACAACTGATGGCTAAAACCCATCTTCCCCATAACACGAAGGATGAAAGCCCAAGATAGTCTGTCATATGCCTTTGACATATCCACTTTGACCAGGATGTTACCTCCCCTTACTTTTTTAATAATATCCCGAGCAATTTCATGAGCCAGCTTAATATTTTCCTAAATACTTCTGCCTTTAACAAAAGCTGCCTGTTAATGACTAATTAGCTTAGGGAGGAAACCTAAAAGCTGATTATTTAAAAACTTTGAAAAGATCTTGTGGTTCACATTACATAAGCTAATAGGCCCGAGGTCCCTGATTGAGGTAGGATGCTTCACTTTTGGAATCAAGATGATGTGTGTTGCCGAAATAGAAGCTGGCAAATAACTCCCAGGTTGCATTAACCAATTCATTGTCTCCGCCAACTCTTCAGCTATAATATCCTAGCAATGATGATAAAAAGACCTCGTGAAGCCATCAAGGCCGGGCGCATTAGCCGGATCAATGATCCAGACAACCTACTTCACCTCATCACATAATGTGTGCTTAAGAAGCTTCTCATTTTCATCATGGGTGATAGATTATGGAACTAAGTTCAAGACTTCTTGGTCAAGGGGGCCACTGATAGAACCAAAAAGATGCTCAAAATGCTTAGCCGCTTCGTCTCTAATCTTCTTATCCTCTGAAAGCCAAACACATCCATCCGACCAGATACTGAAACGAGAGGATGAACGCCGAATCTTGATCACAGTGTGAAATAACTTCGAGTTATGGTCACCTTCTTTTATCCATTTTAATGACTTTACTCTTCAAGCAAAAGACATTGCCTTTTGATGGACTCCGCAAGCTCTGCATTGGCCGCTGCCAAACACTCCTCCTTTGCTTTGGACCAAAATTGCATTAAGCTAATATCAGTTGCCTTGACATCATTCCGAAGATTCTCAACCTTCTTGTTCACATCACCAAAAACTTTACAATTCTAAGCACGAAGCACTGATCGGAGCTGGGAAAGCTTATAAGTAAACCGAACAATAGGGTTTCCCTCCATAGGGCCATTCCAGCTATTACAAACCAAATTCAAGAACCCCTCGTGCATAGTCCACATAGATTTGAATTTGAAAAATGACTTACGAGTTTGTCGATTCACAAGCTGAACTAGGGGTGTAAATTCGGTTAATAACCGACCGAATTGCTTATTCGGTTAACCGATCAAAAAATTCCTTAACCATTAACCGAACCAAATTTTCGGTTTACCAAAAATTCGGTTAATTTCGGTTAATATAACCGATTAACCGAAAACTCGGTTATTTTGGTTAAATCCATTTGGCTCGGATGCATATTGGGCATGCCCGAACTCGAGTCAAGCTTGTCGAGCCCAAAAATTCGGAGCTCGGCTCAACTTGAGCTCAACCTTGGCTCAAACTTATGAAACTTAAGTCTGGCTCAAGAGTTAAAATCTGTAGTGAAGTTGTTAGAAACGTTATTTTCAGTGATGTGAGACAACTGAAACTTCAGGCTTGATAGCTTCAGGCTAAAGTTGTTGCTAACCAATAGACGAAGCTAACTACAGAAACCAAGCAAGGGAAATGAAGATTAGAATAAGGCATTTGGATGGAAATTCAGATGTGAAGAGCTTCTATTTACATGAAGGTTCAACGGAGCAATCAAAGATGGGCAAATTCTTATCTGTGTGCAATCTCCGGCCTTTGGATCACTCCAGTCTTTTGCTCAAGCTTCTGCGGAGCTGCAATGGTGAGATTTACCAATAAGGATATCATTGCCCAAATCATTTCTGCTAGTATTGCTGGTGATTTGGTTCTTGCATCTGCATATGCTCATGAGCTACCTCGATATGGGCTGGAAACGGGTCTCACCAACTATGCGGCAGCTTACTGCACTGGGCTTCTCCTCGCCTGTCGTGTTCTCCAGAAGCTTGAATTGGATGGGGAGTATGAGGGTAATGTTGAGGCTACTGGTGAGTGGAAACTCTTTTGAGGCTATGTCGTTCATGATTTGGCTTCCAGAGTTGGAAGGAGACTCTTTTGAGGTTTGAAGCTAAAAATTTCATTCATACATAAGATGAGTGTGATCCCATCCCAATTATGAGTATCAGTCCATGACAGAACAAACAAAAAAAGGACTTATTTCAACCAAAAAAAAAATCTTTGAGCTAAAAGCATTGCCAAGCTCGAACTTGGAACTGGCGTCTCTAGTTTGACGAAGGGAAGAAAATCTCAGCATTGTTCCTCTTGGAGCGGAACGCTTGTTCTACTTATGTGGGAACATTGAAAGCAGCTTGTAGTACTTGAGGAGACAGAGCCTTCCATGCTGAGGTCCTACCGGCCAAATGGGTGAATATCGGACTGTCGCACAGCCATCAAAATGAGTTGGGATATGAATTATGAAATTACCCAAAAAAGAATTTAGAGAGAGTAAGAGAAATTGCTTACTTTGGAGTAGTGATGATGGAGAACCACTCCATGCCCTCCGGATTGCCAATCTTAGAAATCACAAAGAAACGTGGAACAATGAACAGATTACCAGCCTTAACTGTGGTTTCCAGGACTCTCTTTCCATCGATGCCAACAATCTGGACATGGCCACTGCCCCTAACAATGTAAGTCACTTGCAAGGCAGAGTCACAAGAGAATCCAGGACAGCACATGGCACTCCCGTCCAGCCTCACAAGATCAGCTCCGAGCCCGACCTCACCAACCAAAGGCAGATTGTTGGTATTCAACACCACTACTCTGCCTCCACCCTTAATGTCAACGTCCAATGGAGCTTCCTCGCAGTTGAGAGCCATGCCCTTTCTGTCCTCAGCCTTGGGCTGTGGCATAGTGAATTTGGATGGTGGGCTGGAGCTGGATATTCCCCTCAATTCAGCTGGTGGAGCTGATGATGACACGGAAGATGATGAATGAGTTGAGTAGCCAATATATGCATTTGCTCTCTAAGGCTAAAGCAAGTTTTTCACAGGGGCATGTTGATTCACGTACAAATTGTGTTTTTCTTCCTAGTAGTCTCACATTGTCTATTCTGAGAGATCACAAGAGTAAAGAATTTATTTATTTGATGAGCTATTTTTCTATCTCTTCATCAAGCTAATCCAGATCTGAAAGTTTTGGGTTCAAGATCAATTCATTTATTTGATAAATTGGTTTTATGGCTTGTATTTGGCTCGGTTGGTTAAAAACGAGTATAGTTCGAGTCTTCTCAAACCGAACATATTTATATGATAAAAAAATAATTTTTATTTAATAATTTTAATTTATTAAATATTTATATTTTTATTCGGTTAAACGGAAATTCATATATCCTTAACCGTTAACCGAACCGAATTTTTCGGTTAACCGCCGTTAAAATTTTTGGTTAACCGACTTCGATTAACGGTTTTAACCGTATAGTAAACACCCCTAAGCTGAACCAACATCAGAGAGTAATCTGATGCAAAATGCTCCAAATAATCGAACATGAATGTCTAGGAGATCGGTAGCAGCTTAACAGTTAGCAAGAACTCAATCTAATCTTTTATAAATCATTCGATGATCTTGATGATTATTGCACCAAGAGAATGGATTACCTGACGAGCCGAGATCCACCAAACCCATATCAGCAATAAAGTCAATAAAATCCCTCATACTCCCAGCATTGATGCTTCTTCCACCCTTCTTCTCTGATATATCTGATATGACATTGAAGTCACCCATAAAAATCCAAGGCAAGGTAACTTGAGAGCTGATACCTTTAAGATCATCCCATAGGCGTAACTGAGGATTCCTCGACCAACATGCATACACGACGGTACAAAAGACCTTAATACTTGTGAAAGAAGAAGAAATTTCCACCGAGATTTGCTGATCTGTGGTGAAAACAACATGCACCTAAAGAGATTCTTTTCAGAGGAGCCAAATATGGTGGGTTGTGGAGTGATCACAGTAAGAACAGTGGAAGCCAATTCTACGGGCCATACTGGAAGCTTTGAATCTGCATGCTTAGGCTCCAATAAAAAAATCAAGTATGGATTATGTGCCGATATTAAACATTTGAGGTAATGAATTATACTTCTATTAAAGATACCTCTAGTATTCCAGCAGAGGAAACTAATCATGATGACGTTGAAGATTTTTGGAACTTGGAGGCAGTGCGAGTTTGCTTCCTAGATCTCTCTCTTTCACTCTTTAGTTTGTCGATAAGATCATCAATATCATCTTTCTCCCTTACTACCAGCTCATAATCCTTCCGAACCTCCACAACACCGTCATCCTGGGAGATGGCCGGCTTATATGATGTAGGTGTTATGGCACGTCTCTTGTCCTAAAGGAGCATATTATCCGACCAATAATCTAGGCTTTCTTGGAGCATCATGAGGAAAGGAGATAAAACACCCACGTCCCAAATTCTAAACGGCTCCTCCATGCCAGCCTTATCACTCTTTAACCCTGGCTAATTATGATGGCAATCATGTATCTGCTGCTGATTGAATGGACTAGGGATTATCATCAAGGCATGAGACTTCTCCACAGCAACCCCGCTGGACACTGGTGTCGGTGCCCCGCATACATTCATCGCCTTGCCACCCTTCGGGTGGGTTTTAGCTTCCATATTGACCTTTTGACGATCTGGTTTGTCCCAGCTTCTATCAGCCAGAACCGCATGCACCTCTTCACTTTGTCCATCCGAATTGCAGCCATCCATGTTAACACTATCCGGAATATCATCCTCTATGACCAGAGCCGCGAACATGTTGTGTTTTGTCTGTGTGGTGTTTATCTGCGTCTCACCTTTGCTTCCATGCTTGTTTGAGACCACTTGCCACTCCGTTGGCCTAGCCTCGGCTCATTTTTGAGCATGTTCTAGCTTTCTGTTCAAAAGGATCTGCACGTCCTCATGGATCATTGATTTACTTATGTTTCCTAGCAACTTGCCTTGATTGTCCAGTGTAACCTGGCCTCTGGCATTATTGTTTTCTTTTCGCTTGTGAAATTCCACAACCATGTGACCTTGCTTTTTGCACTTTCTGTAGTCCGCCGGTCTACCTTCATAAACGACATCAATCCATTTATGTTGTTCTGCCATACCCACCCAAAGGCCATGAACTATAGGTGATGCCAGATCTATTTCCACACAAACACGCGTATAGGTCGGTTTCAACAATTCTGGAAAAAGAAAGGCTCCAGACCATATAACTTCTCCCAAACAACAGCCGTGGATGATTCTTTACGGGCTGAAAACTCCGGCAACGAGCGAAACAATCAGAAAAATGAATTACCGATTATATGATTATTACATGCCAAAGCCTCAATCACATCTTCGGCCAAATGGCACATGATTAGAATGTGTCTTTCATCGATTGCACCAACTGAAGGAGGTGATTTAAGCTTCCACGTTGCATGGATATGCAGGATCCATTGAGGAGACTCCCGGTTTAGTCTCAGATGCCGAGAAAGCAATAACAGGAACCGCGTCCCGAAACGATATCTGCCATCACCTTGGTTAATTATATAATTTGACTGAAAATCCTTGTTTAAAATCAAGTGATATTTATGAAGATATGTTAGTATAAAATAATTACGAAAGTATAATAAATAAAAATAAATAAATAAATTATATAATCAAATCACGGTCGTGTTGTGAAAGAATGAACTACATTTGATGTGAAAACTCTGGGAACTCCCTCATGGTCATCTGATTATGGGCGTCAAAGACCCGGATCAATTGAGAAAATTGGTAGTGATGAGTGACACGTGTCAAAGGACCTGAACTACATAAGCTTCTACTCTACAATCATCGTGTCCTTTAGTCATTGATATAAATTAAAGATGTTATCATGCAAATTAGATTGTCAACCTAGATGAAAGACATGCACAGTTGAACTACTATGATAGGGAATTCAATCTAGATATACAGACTTAGCCAATTTTTAGTATGTTTATCTATAAACATGCACTAAAACTTATCTTTATTTTCCACTCGATTAAATTGCATTAGCCCTAGCCTTCACAATTAGATTAGTTGTACAATAATTGCAAGGTAACATAGGTTTCCAAGCTAGGCTATTAAACGATAGTCATATGAATAAGCTCAGTAAACATAA
>NQLW01000072.1:390583-400768 GCA_002312845.1 Kalanchoe fedtschenkoi
AACCGGATCTGGTTCCGGTCCGATTTAAATGTATTTACCGTCTTGCACACTAAATCGGGTTCAGAGGAAAACTGTTGGAACTGGACTTAGTCAGCGTAAATGTAATCATACCGCTGTTAGGAAGCGTGTACGGACTTAGTCGAGCTGCCATTTCAAAAGGGTGGTAGGATTTTAATTCTAGCCGCTTTTTGAAACCATGTCTGGACTTAGTCCAAATACGGTTTGGAACGATGATTGGAGTCAGGATGTTGTCTGAACATAACGCATAAATGGGACAGCGTCGTTTTTAGTTGAGAGTGGTTCGTCTAGATCTAAAATTGGCAGAGCCTTTCTTCTTCTTCCTTCCTTCTATTTGTTTTCTTCTAATGTCGCCGCCGCAGCCACATCCCTAATCCTCAAGACAAAGCCACCGTCTATTTTGAGACTAATTTTAACTTTGAGGGACACAAAGGCAAACGAGTATTTATGGTTGATGTATTAGCGTATAACTTATTGTGTTTGTACTTGATTGTTATGTTATTGTGTTCTTCTATGCTTTGTTCATGCTTACTTTGATCTTTTTTTTTGCAAAAGGGGTGCATGTATTAAAAAAGGAGAATATACATGGAAGAGTTTTGGAGGGAACTGTGAGGAAGAGAACAAGAGAACACCTAAGAACAGCTATACAAGAAGATGGTTTAAGTTAATGTTTGCTGTCCACAAGAGGTTGAACTCTGTACGCTGTATGGAGTTGATGCAGTTCAGCTTCAGGAGGCTGTCCATTTTAGCCAAATGAAGAATACTTTGCCGATTAAAAGTCTTCCCCCTTGAAGATCACAGCATTTCTGGCTTTCCAGATGTTATAAGCACCTGCTTACTTTGATCTTAATTTCTAATATTGTGTTCTTTAATCAATTAGTGTTTAGTGATCATGTGCCAGGGTATAAAATTTGGTTAGGGTTTCAAATGCGTTTGTCAAATTATCCAATTATATGTTGTAGTATTTTTTACTTAAATAATAGTCATGCCGGATAATAATTCTTTCTTCGATGGTGCAGTAATGGAAACTTTAGAGACTCTTGATAATTCAACTTTAGATGATTATGATAGTGAAGAGTTAGAATTATTAGATGGGGATAGTGATGAAGATGTAGCAGAGGTGTTGGCTAGTAGATTATTTAGTGAAAATGACGATGATAGATCTCACGATCGGTGCTTATTTTGAGACCAAACAATCGGCGAACCCAATAGTGGATACATTTAGTGATCTTAGGCCAGAATACTTAGATTATCCGGCTTTTAATCACACATCTAATTGGGTAGCATATGATGACACAACTTTGTTATACAAAAGTGATGACAACGGTGACTTTTACAAGGGACAAACATTTGTTACTAAAGAAGAAGCGATACATGCTTGTCAGATATATTCTTTGCTTAACGATCATCGACACGTTGCAAATCCTCAGTTTAGAAAACACCTGGTTCAAGAGGTAGACATGTGTCTTGTAGATGAAGAAATGAAATGGATGGGCTTAGGAACAGTTCACAACACACACGCTCTAACTCGTCAATTCGAAAGCCGAAAGTATGTGAATTTTACCATGCATCGGGTCATAATCAGGGCTAATTGTGATTTGAGATGAGGCTCTTGCAATGTTATTTATTTTGTGATCTTTAGAATTATGTAAGATCTTGATTTGTATTAATTTTCACTGTTTGAGCATGGTTTCTATTTTACGTTATTGTCAATTATGTAACGAACATGTTTTCATTTTGTTACTTTCAACTAATAGACATGGTTATAACATGTGGTGTTAACACATCTGGTTTGAGTCAGAGTGATGGTGGTCGTGGGGACAGTGGATGTGGGGAGAGAGGTCGTGGAGAAAGAGGTCATGGAGAGAGACAAGGGGACCGTGTTGAACGAGGACGTGGGGATGGAGGTCATGGAGATGCTAGAGTTGAGGGGGGTGTCGAACGGATGTGCCGGAGTCTCAACATCCGAGACGCAGTGGGAAGGCACCATAGATTGATTTGTTAGCTACGATGGATTATCCAAGTCCTTTGGATATTACACTTTAGACCACAGGAGACTCATCGGTCCACACGCATATGCAGAGGAGAGACCGACATGATCTTGAAGGTTCGAGACCACCGGATGTGGGATTTGGATCCAAGAGTGGTACCCTTAGTAGCAAGCGCAGAGTTCCATCCTTGGACTAGGTTGCAGAACCTACAGGTGGACTGGCACCTAGTCACCGTATTGGTGGAGCAATCGTGTATACGGAGTCACACATTTCATCTTCAGGGAGGGGACATGGCGATCACACTTCAGGAGGTGAGTCTCCTTGTAGGGAGCGAACAGGACTCCGACTACACAGATGATTGTATCCAATTGCATGGGATGGACCCGAAGTGAGGACGCTCTCCGAGTATTGTATAATTCACTTGGTTTAGGAGACACATGAGGACACCATCAGAGGAGGTCGGCGATGCTACACTAGAGTAGTACGCATGAGTCTACATTCTGTGCATGCTCGCATCATAATTACTGCCGACACATTTTGAGCACACTGCAGTGGTGAGTAACATTAAAATCTGTAATTAAATTACTTTCATACAGTTAAATTATATTAGTAATCTTACTTTTACATGAATGTGCAGGGGAAATCATTATTGCGGACTGTAAGGCATCAGCCGAAGTCTTCATGAGTGACGCGAGTTGGCATGTGAAGAGGATTGTGCATGATCTTTTTTTCACACTAATCGCAGCGTTTTGGAGGGCGTCAACAAAGCTGCTAGGCTCAAAATCGATCCTGAAGTTTTTCGACTCACTTCAGGTACTACATGGACTTCAATTCCTAGCAGTTCCCAACACTTGGATAATGTTTCTAATATTTGTTTAAAAATATTTCAGATTTTCCCGCACCGTTACCTATCGTCTAAAAAGACACTGAGACGGGGATCATGGATTAGATGGGGTGGGGTGGGGCCATCTCAGGTGAGGCAACTGACACATGATCAAGGCGAGGATGGGGGTGGGCATGCGCCTCGACAGTCGAAGCCTCTGAAAGTAGCGATTACCCATTGGACACCGCATGAAAAATCACCTCCTCGCCGTAAGAAGTGATTAGATTCCACATACATTACTACTTAAATGTAGAACCTTTCACATATGCACTTAAGTGTTTCTTTGAAAACAAATATGTGCACTTAAAACATTTTATTTTAAATTCTCATACGTTACTTATACAAATTAAAAAGCGATACATGTGAAACCAAAACATCAAAAAATCGATAACAAATTACTAAAACCTACTGTCATATGAAACGACGGTTGAAATTAAAAAAAATGTTCACAGAGCAGGCCAATTAAGACCACGATCTCAAATCGGGTCTTGTTCTTATCGAGCCGCCGTTTGAAATGGTGGATAGAATGTAAATAATGTTTAGAGAGCATCCAGACTCCAACCGCTGTTCCAAACCGTGTCTGGACTAAATCCAGTCGTACTTTCAAAAGACGGTTGGAACTAAAATCCAATCGCTGATGGCTCGACTCAGTCCAGACACGCTACTTAACAGTAATATAAACACGTGTACACTGACTCGGCTCCACAGTCAGTAGCAAGCTCAGTCATCCTCCAAACACGGTTTGAAATTACGGCTGGACTTAATCCAAACATGGTTTCAAATTGCGATTGAACTCAACTAAGCCATTTGAAAAAATTTATTGTAGGAAGGATCATTCGAGAAAACAAACTTTACGAAAAAATTATTTTTTTTAAAAAAATCTATTTTCCATTTTGTTCTTCTTTCCAAATTCACAATACAAACAGGAGGTTGTTTAGATTAAGACTTGTTACTTTTAGCTTGTTTGTAACCCACGTTGGTAAAGTGTAGTTGTAAATGACAATTTTCCTGTAGAAAAACAAAATTTCAAATTTCATTTTTGTCTATCATTAAAAGAACACCAGTTTTCTAATCTGTAAATATATCTCAATTTTCTATATATCAATTGTTTATACATATAATTAGCATAAAATTCTCCAGTTATATCAGACAAATTACAATTCCTCATTTTTAATCAAGTGGCCACAGACAAATAAATTACGATATCAAGTAAAATAGTGAAAAGCGTTATATCTAGTTTTCTCAACATTTTCTATATACAGCTTTTTTTATATGCAATCAGCTTAGAATCCTCCTCCAGCTATCCGGACAAATTACCATGTCCTATTTTTAATTATATCTGAGGATGTAGTAATTAATTATATGTGAATTTTCTATATATATAGTTGCTTTTACATGTAATGAGCACAAAAACCTCCTGCTGGCTGACTCGAACAAAATGCTATGTCTTGTTTTCAAATGGACAGACAGATACCTAAACAATTGTGAGAAATGTAATCTGTAAATATATCTCAATCTCCTGCTACTGCTGATTTTACATTTAATCAACTACGAATCCTCATGCTATCTTGTACAAATTATCACGCCTCATTTTTAAGCAAGTGGGCATAGATGGATAAAATACCATATCTGATAGGTTGTAAATAATGTAATCTGTAAATATACATATCAATTTTCTATATGCAGCAGTTTCTACATCTGATCAGCATAGAGACCTCTTGCCATCCCCGAAATATTACCACGTCTCAATTTTAAGAGCAAACTACAATATATATAAAAAATCATGAAAAGTTTAAGTTTTAAATATATATGAATTGTCAGTAAAGCGGCATTTAGATCTAATCAACTTATAATTCTAATGTTATCTCGGGGGAAAAAAATAGTGTTACCAAGCCACATTCTTAAGTGAGCACAGATTGACAAATTACGCAATTTAAATAAAAAAAGTGAAAATGAAACACGTGATAAATCCAATTTTGTATATATATATATAGGGGAGGGATCCGTTGAGAACCTCCTTACGTTGAGAACCGTTGTGGACAATTCTGAACCAATCATTTTCTTTCCTTCTTTAAGTTTATTTATTATGTTTTATTTATTATGCAACACTCATTAAATGCGACAGATTTGGAAATTATATTTATGTATTATATATAATTAAGTATCATTAATGTTTTATTTTTTTTATTTGTATTTCATATTTTGTAAGCTTTAGTGTTTTTTAATTTTTGGTAGTGCATTTTTTTATTGTGTCACTGACGGTGAACATATTCACCGTCAAAAATTAGTATTCAATAGTGAACGTATTCAATGGTGAACATTGCGAAACAAATGTTCACTATACAAAAAATTACACATACTCATAAAAAAATAAAAAAAATCAGTAATTTTCAAAATTTGAAATCATATTCACTGTTTGAATTATGTACAAATAATGGTGAACATAATAGATTAATGAAAAAAGTATATAATTATAATGGTAAATATTCACCAAAATCCACATATATCTTGGAAGTAAATATCACACCACACGTCATTGAAATCGACATTACTAAATCAGGAATGTGCTTAGGTGATAAATGACGTAATAAATGACGATTATAAATCACCATTTACCAAAACCGACAATTATAATTGCTCCTTTTAAAATCAGGTAAATTAGGGAAGATATGATTATTATTAAATGACGTAATAAATGACATAATCAGGTAAATCAGCCATTATTAACTCAAATGACATAATAAATGAAGTATCAAAAATTGATATGTAATGATCAAAACACGGTCATTTTGAATAAGAAATGATTGGTTCACATTTGTCCACAAGGTTCTCAATGAAAAGAGATTCTTAACTGATCCAGCATATATATATATATATATATATATATATATATATATATAACTCCTTTTACATGTAATCAACTTAGAATCCTAATGTTATCTCGGAAAAATTAGTGTTACCAGGCCACATTTTTAAGTGAGCACAAATTGACAAATTACGCAATTTTAAAAAAAAAGTGAAAAATGAAATATGTTATAAATCTAAAATTTGTATATTATAACACCCTTTTAAACGTAATGAACTAAGAATTCTCCTACAATCTTGGACAAGTTAACATATCAAAACATCTGCTAATCAAGCTGTAATTATCATTCCTACGGTTTCAAACAGCTGATTCATGTAAGGAGAAATCACACTTTAGTTCAATGGTTTACCCATGTGTCTTACTCAATAACCGGAACAGATTAACCAGCCTCCAGATGCACAACCGCAATTCACAACTGCAAATTCGAGAGAGTATAAAAAAAACCTAAACCAAATATGATATATAGAAAAGGAACTTATGAGGGCAATTTTAAAAACAAATATCAATTTAAGCTCAATTTCTTATTTGACACAAGAATCTCTTTAAGCAAAAAATAGCCGTTATTAGACAATTACATACCCTCATTGTTGCATATTATGTTTCAACATTCAATTTTAACACTCACTAATAAATATTTTCATATTATTACTTTGTTTACTAAGAAAAAATATAAAATTAAAATGAGTTAATTTATGTGAGATATAGTAGACAATTTCACATATACAAGTTTTTATGTGAAACGTCACTATTAAGTACAAATTTAGGGAGAAAAAGAAGGGATTCAACTTAAAAAGACATTGATACCATCCACTTGTTTATATTCCTTCCTTATCCTTTCAACCCTCGTCCACAATAAACTGTAGGTCTCAGGTCAGGTCTCTTTAATAAGCCCGACAAACTTTAAAGTAGTTTCCTGTCTAATATGACAAGTCAATTAAGAATCTTCAATAATTTCATTAAAAATGCAATTATAATTTTCGCCTGAAATTGAAGGTTAGAATAACTAAATCCCACATACTCTGGTGCAAGAGGTATCCTGATTCCAAACTGACACGGAAAATCCGAAGGCCTCACATTTGATTTCAAATTTCAAACTTATCCAAAATTCCCAAACAGCTCTTTCTCAATCAATCCACCACACAACAATTCAGCTTTTGGGTGCAAGGCGGACATACTTGCCAACAATCTCAAATTTATGGCTTTTGTTGACCTGCAGTGTATTGTACACGGTAAGGCGATTCCACATAAGGGTTTGACACTAGTTAGTGAAAAAAATTTAATGAGTTCACAAATTGAAGTACCTTTTCCTCCAGTGTGGTGTCAAGTAGGTCTTCTTTTTCTGTAACACCAGCTTCTTTAAGAGCTTTTATAACAAGTTTTTTCAGCTTGCTCATCTTCAGACCCTTATTTGGACCCTGTTAATTGCAGTCTTAGCATCCATAACAATAAATCAAGAATGAATTCTCAGATTGAGAACACATGATTGTAGAAAGTGAAGAGCATACTGTTTTCAGAGAAGCAGTGATAAGGCTTTTCCATTTCATTTTCTTTACCGAATTACTTTCACTCTTGTCGCTTTTACTAGGCGGAGCTTGAACCACTTCACCGTTGCATGTCTCATAAGAGCTACCACATGCATCCTTTTCCGCAAAAATGGTTTTATCAGCTTCTTCTCGCTTGCGCTTTTTATTATACACTGTTGTCCTTTCAATGGGACGTTCGTTCTTTTGATTTACATTTATAATGCTTTGCACTATATTTTTTGTACTATAGTCAACCAAATCATTTTCTTCTGCAACATGTACCTCCGCCTGATTAGATTTTTGGTTAGCGGCATGAAAAGCTCGAGCTTTTCCTTTATGTTTTTTTCCATCTGCATGGAGAAGCAATGCTTGTCTACTAGTAGCATTGGTCTTGCACAGACTGCGGATATCAGAAGAATAGACATGACAGCTTATTCATAAATGCAAACAATTCATTTAATAAGGACAAGGACAAACATACTCAAGGAACATGTAAAGACACACATATGTCTAACACAATGTCCCACGGCATGCTCTTGTTCCAAGAACATCATACACAACATATAAAAAAGAACTTCCAAGGTTCTTGAGTGTACCTACAAAACCATGGTGGATTCTCTGACAACCCAACATTTATATCAACCTCAGGTTTCTGGTTTGAGTTTCTGGTGTTCATAGCCGTAGCATTTGAAGGTTTCACCATACCCTTTGGACCATATTTTTCCTGCTAAGAAAGAATCCATTGAGAAAGAAGAAGCACATCAATTCCCCAAGACAAAGTGCAGATTAATACGTCATATGAGACTATTACAAGTTGACTGTGCTGTTTGCAGGAGTTGCAAAGCTTCAATGCAATAATTTACAACTGAAAGTGTCATTACAAAATTGTATAAGGCTTGAAACTATTATGAAAAGCTAAGTTACATTTATGTTAGTTGGGGGATAGAACCAAAAGAACACTGATCCAAATCATATAGAGTTTTTCATTTGCAACAATTAACAATTGACTCTTACATTCTGAAAGTTGAATAAATAGAGTGGTCAAGGTCCCTTGTTAAACAATATATGTTATGGCAGTGAGAGAACAAATATTATTTCTTGCAAGCACTGACCTACGGGAGCTTAAAATAGTAAAATAAGAGACAAAAAAATGATAAAGGCCCCTAGCGTTGTTTTGAATGAAAAGTGAAAGGAGCAATTAAGCAAAGAAAATAAGTAACCGCTTCAGAGATGCACTGGGTATGTCCCTGAACAGTGTCTTGCCCAAACATCTGGCCGCAATCAATGCATGACAACTACATGAATAAGAGAGAGGCATCAATTGGAAGCCCAAGATAAAGACTAATTATACATAAATGAATAGAGAAGTGAGGAGGGACCTTGGATGCGGAGCACTTCCAAAAATGAGCACCCAATTTAGGCTTCTTTAGATTCTCTCCACAATCTTCACACTGAAACCAAACCATAACTTCCGACAAGATCAGCTGCCGGCAGTTTTCGCTCCCTTCTGTCTCGCTAGTCACTATGACAGAAAAAGTTTTAGGGTTTGCAATATTTGTCTTCCAAAATTGTTGGGACTAAAATGGGTGTCAGAAACTGGGTTTCTGGGGTTTTTGAGTGACTAGGTGGTTGGGGATCTGAAGAAGAAGAAGAAGAGGTAGAAAAATATTCCTATGTGGAAACCATTAAAGCACTCAGCGCCAGATGAGTTCCTTTCAGGCCACAAGCGCACAGCAGAGTGCCTCAGCTAACGACTCTGCTCCACCGAGCAGAGACCAAAGCAAGACGACCAGACAGCAGCAGAATCTAGAGACGAAAGAGCAGCAGCGCTGGAGACTGAAACCGAGCTCAAGCTCAAATCAGCCGACATAAAATCTCCTTCACCAACCCCCACAAGACCAGATCCAAGTCTCCTCCTCCCTCTCCTAAATCTCCTCCACTTCCGAGACGCTCCAGGAACCCCGCAATATTTGTCTTCCAGTATTCCACGTATTTACTGAACTTGGGGTGTTTCCTTCGGCCCATTAACTCCTGAATTTTTACCTCGTACCCAACTCACAACTAGGGGCATCAATGCGTATTGCTCCCATCCATCATTCGCAAAAAAAAGTAAAAAAAATAAAAAAAATAATAATAATAATAAAAAGTCAGATTCTATTTATTTCATTTGATTTTGAATTTAGATATTCAATATGAATTTATTAAACTCAAATCTGTTCTTTTAAGTATTCAATTATCAAATAAGAAAATAAATAAAAGTTTATTGATGAAAATAATAAATTATTTAAAAAATTATCCTTACAAAATTAGAAATTTACTTTTATTAATTTTTAAAAGAAATTTTATTTAACCTTTATTTTATTTTTTTGAAAAATAATTCTTAAAATTTTAATAAAAGATAAAATTGATTTTATTTAAGAATTTAATTAAATTCTTAAAAATATCTTCAAGTAGTGTTCCTGAGTTGCTTTTTGGAAGGAGAGAAAACAAAATGGCTGGATTTGGAGAGATTTGGGTGGAAAGGGCTCAAAAAGACATATTATCCTTTCTTTCTTAATCTTTTGTACAACAAATTGATAGATAACAAGGATAGTTTAGTTTATATATTACTTATGTCTTTATTTCTCTTTTAAACCACTCAAACTCGAGATAAATCTATTTTATGTATCCTTTCAATTCCATTTTTTTCTTCTCCTCTCAAATCATGTCTCTCCAATTCCTCCTAAACTCGGGAACAAAGCCTTATACTAATGACATCATACCATCACTACCCTCTTACCGGTGGATCTTCACTCTAAATTTTACAGTTGACAATAGTATATGCTGGTATGACAACGTCTCTAATAGTGCATATATACTCTGACCTTATTGGTGCTCCCCTTTCCTCCACCTCCTCCCTGGTCT
>NQLW01000072.1:406987-434899 GCA_002312845.1 Kalanchoe fedtschenkoi
GTTACTCTACACTCCTCATAGGTACATGCAAAAAAGAAATATAAAAAAGAAAACATTTCACAT
The DNA here is from genome assembly GCA_002312845.1 of Kalanchoe fedtschenkoi. Lineage (NCBI taxonomy): Eukaryota > Viridiplantae > Streptophyta > Magnoliopsida > Saxifragales > Crassulaceae > Kalanchoe > Kalanchoe fedtschenkoi. The sequence goes on from NQLW01000072.1 coordinate 407,051, forward strand.
TTAGTGGAAATTTGCAGAATCAGATAATGATGGGGGCTCACCAATTTCAATGTGAAGCCATACAACGCTATTAGGCTGACAAGCATCATTTAAGATCCAGTAAATATGAAGCCCACACTTCATTCGCTGGAGGAGGAGGTTCTATCCAATGCCCCGGTACGCGACTGCACCAAATTTCCATGGAATGAGCAAGGAATGAAGTCTTCCTGCCACCACACTAGATCTCTCTAAACCCACTTTATTATTTTTTTTGTTCAAATCCACTACATTTAACAGAAGATCTGAAATATAAACTTACTTTGCTCGAGTCATAACGTACTTTTGAAAAAAAAATTAAAAAAAAAACTTAAGAAATTATATAACTACCAACATCAGGGTTTATGTCGAGACACGCTGACAGTGAACAAAAAATTGCACTATATGTGACTGGATATGTCTGGCAATCTGCATGAAGAAAACTACCATAACTGTTTGCCAGCTGGGAAACTGAAGGAAATGTCAGGAAGAGAAAGGAGAATAAAACTACTATATATTTTGTGTTCGTAAAAAGAGGATAAAGAATTTTCAATCTTTCTACAAAAATTTAAGGTATAGAGAAATAATGATACATTTGGAAATGAGGAATTTAAGATAGCTACATAAACTTATTTGTTACCAACATGCCCCTTTTATTGCTTTTTGTTTCTATTCTACCTTAACACAACTGATAATTAACTTAAATTGTAGACATCATAGTAATTTGCTAAAACTAACAAAAATAAGATTTATCTTAATTTCTCACTTGTGTTATTAACTGATGAGAGACATGTTATCCTCTCATTTCTTTTTTCCCTTTAATTTTATCTCCTTTCTTTCCCTCATTCTTTAAGCTCCAGAATGAAAAGAAACCCTCAAGGTCAAACTGACTATACACAATGCAAATGCAAATGCAAAAAAGTCATACAAAAATGTCGAACTGATGAAGGTTGAAATAGGAATACAATAAAGGTGATGGCCAATCGCTTTTAAGGACGGCAGTGTCCTAAAAATTATTTCCTGATGAAAAATATTGTTAGAGGCTTTTGCCTGTCAGTCCTGCCATCATATAACATGAATCCCAAATACTATACAACGGAAAGTTTTAGATTTGGTAGATACCTTCCTTCAGGTCTTATGTATGCATCCCAAGTTCCCCTTACCTGCAGAGTTGATAGAGCACATCAAATCCAAATTAGTCAAATTTATTGTAAACATAAATATAACGGACCAAAAATGGTTCATTGGCAGAAATCACACACGTCTATCATGAAATGAGATAAAATGCCAATCAAATCAGAGATATAAAAAAATAAATATGAACCTATGAAGTCATGTGCCTGGAAAATATCTCACATTATGAGTAGCAAGAGATATTACTTAAGTAAAGAAATTGGAGATGGCAAAGTTCACATTGCAAAATACAAAGCTGTACTAAATTACCTCGATCAGGGTGCCCAGATCGGTGTTGCTTCCATGATAATAGTGATAAAACTCCATCGGCAAATTTCCTACAGATTTCTGAACACTCGGATGACCTAATTGTTTATTTACTTTCTTACCGGGTTCCTCGTCACTTACTGGACATGGATTGGAATTATTTTTAGTTGAATTGTTTTGGCTTCGGCCTTCATGAGGTCCATCCTTGTTACAGTCATAGTTTACCACAGGGACAATACTGTGTGAGAATCTCCGAGATTCTTCTACAGTTTCTATGACCTCTTTAGTTGTATCAGTCTCAGCGGCCAACATTGCTATACGCTCTTCCTCCTCAACAGCAGCTCGAACTCTCTCAAGAAACTTATTATCCTCCTCAGGAAGAAAATGACCTGCAACATTGAGAAGCCAATTAAAAGAGCAACATTAATATCATGGTTTATGAAATTTGTTGGAAGAGTCACCTTGTTTTTTTAGTTTTTCAATCCTCAGTGACCGCAGTTCTTGTAGTTTCTCAACGATGAGAACCAGTTCAAGCTGCAAACACAGAGTTTATGTTACAAACGAAAATTGGGAAGTGTTAGCAAATGCAGGGAAAGAAGACACCACACAATTACATTAAATAGTGAAGGTGAAAACACATGAGAGCATGTAATAAATAAAAGGACCTGACATGTTTGAGAAGCTAGATAAAAGAGGTCAGCGCCCAAAGATGTGAAGCAAAGTGATTAAAATTATCATAAGAACAGTTCACATTTACTTTTATCACCTTAGGAGTCAGACAAGAAAATACTTGAACTTCTCAATCTCCATAAATCTCAAAGTTATCTTGATTGAATGGATCTTGGTTCTCATTTAAAAAGAAGGCGCCAAGTATTTATTCAGAAAGGAAGATCACAATAACAGAAACTGCTAATAAGCGCTACAGTTGGTGGGTGCTCTTCTTTAGCTAATACAATCATAAAAATGAGCAGAAAAACTAGCCAAGTATAAACATTCAGAATATATGCCTTCAAAAATTAAATATTGCTAAACTCAGTCAAATAGAAGTATCTATCATATCAAACTACCAGAATTATTATTCTCACCTCAGATTCAAGTTGCTTCTTCTCCTCCTTCGCTTTCAGTTTTGCTATCTCCTTCAACTTTTCTAGCTGAAGTAACCACCACTTATGGATGAGATATGGGCATTAAGTAGGATTGTATAATTTAAAAGCGCTGCAAATATTTGTCAGCAAACTAAAAAAAATCTTCTGGGTACTTCTAGATATGTTGTTAGAAATGATGAAATGGCCCCCTCATATTGCAAAATTACTATATAGATATTTTAAGTGAACAGAATAGGTAGGGTGACTAAAAGTTGAAAATGTCTTACTTTCTGTTTTGACATATCATTGGCAATCTCCTTTGCCCTCCATTCATCAGCATCATGGTCTTCAAGGTCAAAATGTTCAACCTGCTGCTATATATTGTACACGGAACCCACAAAATACAGGAAGCGTTACATTAGCTCGCGGGGATGAAAAATGATAGAGCAAAAGTAACCAAACCGAACCTTTGTATGCATCTCAGCTAAACGTTTTCGCTTTCTCTTCCTCCATTGTTTATTCCTCCTGGTTTTGTGGAACTTGTTAGCCAGACTAACTGCCACAGACTTGTCCTCCCATAGACCTGATTCGTCTGCAACTAATCTGAATGGTTCAAGCTGGTATGTTAAGTGAGAAACAAGAGAGTTGGCGGCTTGGACGCATAGAGAGAGATGGTCAGTGGTGAAGGTGAGGGTATTCTCGTCCACAGAGGAAATACTAGGAGAATGCTGAGAAGAGGTTGAAGTAGGGAGCATTTCCAACTCCTCCTTCCTGTGAAACAGTAGAGAACAAAATCGAATGGGCTAATAAGGTAATAGGAACATGAGAATTTGCACGGACGACAAGTATGCTTACATTGTTTTTGCAAGGAGAAGGGAACGGTGCAATTGTCGGTAGCGATCCTTGAGATTACTATTACTGTTAGTATTAGCTACCCAAAAATTACTAGACGCTGGCAGATTAGGGGGTAGCATCCATTGTGGAGGAGCAGCCATCGATTGGAGCCAACAACAAAACAATAATAGCCTCACTCCTCCGCATATATCAACAACAAAACAATAATGGTTTCCCTTTGTTTGCCCTTTTTGTGGATTTCCTTTCAAAACTGCTCCCTTTCAATTTTCACCGGTATTGTTCGATTGAAATCGGACAGTTACGCATGACTCGTGCCACTCGCTCAGATCCGACAGCAACCACTCACCACGACTTCTGTTGAATCACCCGCAGCACAAACACCTTCCCCAGATTTAATTTAATCTCCTCAATATAATATTCTTCAGGTATTGTTCTACAGTTAAATTTAGCAAAATGAAGCATAGGAAGGGAAGGATTGAATTGTAAAGAGGGGTTTGGAGGTATTTCGGAGGATAGCAACCCAATTTCTTTCCTTCTAAATTGGAGAGATTTGGAGGAGAAAGGAAAATAAAATAGTGAAATGATAATTTTATCTTTGATATCTCTCAATTTATCTAAACATAAGGATAATTTAATAATTATATTATATTTTTCTTCCATTATTTCTAAATCTGTCGTAAACTCAGAAATATTTTTTTCTACCTTTCCTTTCATTTTTTTTCATTTATTTTCTTCTCCTCTCCCTCCTCTCCTTCCTCTCCTTTAGGTGTCTACAAGAATTTTTTTATGGAATGGTTAAGTGGGATTTGGGGGTGTTTGAGTTTTGAGATTTGGAGGGGAAGATATGGAAAGTAGAAAAAAAATATAATTTTGCCTCAATTTTATTTCACACTTTTTTTAAGTAAAGAATAATTTAATAGTTAAATTATATTTTTCTCTCTTTCACTCTCAAATCTCTCCTGCACCCAAGAACAAATGCAAAATCTTTCTTCTCTTTTCATTTTCTCTCTTTCCATTTTCTTTCTTTTTTTTTCTTTCACCCTCAAACTGAAGAACAAAGTCTTAATCTCCGCCTTGAACATAAAGATGTAATTTTTGTCACATCAACTATTTTGATAAGATAAATAAATCAAATCAAATAGTTGTTTCCAAATTTTGATCAAAATTGACTTGAGGGTGTTTGGTTGAAATGACAAGATGATATAGTTCATTAGAAAAGACAAGATCATAGATGGAAAATATATAATTTGATAGTTAGTGTGTTAGAGTGTGTTTGGTTTAGAGAAAATTTGATGAAAATGAAATTTGGGGAAAATGGATTCCTCTATGAAATTCATTTTATTTTCTTTGGGTGAAAAATGATGGAAAAATATTGAAAAAAATTCTTTAAAATATTTTTTATTTTAAACAAATTTTCCTTCATCTTTTTCTACAAACCATTGTTATTAAAACCAGACCGGACCGGCCTGTTGGATCGGGAACCATATCTGGTTCTGGTCCGATTTAAATGTATTTACCGTCTTGCACACTAAACCAGGTTCAATCGGACCAAACCGGCCGGTTATGAGGAAAACTGTTTGAACCGGATGATTTTCTTAAGAACTGGTTCATGATAAGAATAATAAAATTACTTAATTATTATAAGCATATTAACTGATTAATAAGTAATTAAAATAAAATTACTTAATTATAATAATTAACGGTTTAGTAGAGAGTGGGAACATTGATAGTTGGGGGTGATTTATGTGTTGCATTTGCATGGGAGTTACCCAAAGGGATCATTTGTGTGTTATTTCAGATCGACATGGTGGAATTTTTAAAAACAATGACTATGCCTGAGTGGTCTCCTCCAAGAGGATCTCATAGAATTTATTGTCGGCATTTTTAAAGTAACCTCATGACGCGATTACGGAATAAAGACTTGAAAGACATGTTGGTTATTATTGCTTATCAAATGTAGAAGGAGATGTTTAAAGACAAGTTGGGAAAGCTCATAAGGATATTGAGATCCAATGTACAGATTTCAAAGTCCATTCAATGGTTGCATGATACGCCTAAGGAGAATTGGGCCTTAGCATATAAAGAGAGTGGTAGGCGGTGGAGATCAATGACAACAACTGCAAGTGAAGTGTTTAATGGAGTTCTGAAGAGTCGAAGAGACTTTTCTTTGTCCGCATTAATGCATTACACATTGAAGCAAACTTACAAATATCACAGGGAGCCAAAAGAGAAGTTTGAATCGCATACAAAGAGTTTCTCAAAAATGATTGAGATTCATATGGTCGAGATGGTTGAGAAGTCCGTTACACATGAACTTGAAATAAACAATAATTCAATATACAAAGTGAAGTGGTAATAGTGGGCAGAAAAGTTAAAAAGACTGTAAACTTGGATCTTGGTATGTGCACATGTGGGAGGTGACAATTGTTTCATTATCTGTGTTCTCATGAGGTGATAGTATGCACGAAGATGCGGTTGTCTAAGTATTATTGTGTCACGCAAAAATACTCCATGGATGCGTATAACCAAACATGGGCGAGATCATTTGAGCCAACTGCTTACATTTCCTATTGGGAGGCATACACCGATCATCGACACGTTGCGAACCCTCAGTTTAGAAAACACCTGGTTCAAGAGGTAAACATGTTTCTCGCAGATGAAGAAATGAAATGGATGGGGTTGGGAACAATTCACAACACACACGATCTAACTCTTCAGTTCGAAAGCAGAAAGTATGTGAATTTTGCCATGCATCGGGTCATAATCGAGGCTACTTGTGAATTAAGATGAGGTTCTTTGCAATGTTATTCATTTTGTGATCTTTAGAATTATGTAAGACCTTGGTTTGTATTAATTTTCACTGTTTGAGCATGGTTTCTATTTTACGTTATTGTCAATTATGCAACAAACATGTTTTCATTTTGTTAGTTTCTACTGATAGACATGGTTAGGACATGTGGTGTTAGCGCATTAGGTTTGAGTTAGAGTAATGATGGTCGTGGGGACAGTGGATGTGGAGAGAGAGGTCATGGAGAGAGGCAGGGGACCGTGTTGAACAAGGACGTGGGGATGGAGGTCGTGGAGATGCCAGAGTTGAGGGGGGGGTGCCGAACGGATGTGCCAGAGTCTCAACATCCGAGAGGCAGTGGGAAGGCACCATAGATTGATTTGTCAGCTACGATGGATCATAAAAGACCTTTCGATATTACACTTTAGACCGTAGGAGACTCATCGGTCCACATGCATATGGAGAGGAGAGACCGACATGATTTTGATGGTTCGACACCACCGGATGTGGGATTTGGATCCGAGAACGGCACCCTTTGTAGCTAGAGCAGAGTTCCATCCATGGACTAGGTTGCAGAACCTACAAGTGGAATGGCCCCTACTCACCATATTGGCGGAGCGATCACATAGATAGAGTCACACATTTCATCTTCAGGGAGGGGACATGGTGATCACACTTCAGGATGTGAGTCTCCTTATAGGACTACCGGTTGATGGACATACTGTCACAGGGAGCGAGCAGGACTTCGACTACACATATGATTGTATCCAGCTGCTTGGGATCGACCCAAAGTGAGGACGCTCTCCGAGTATTGTATGATTCACTTGGTTTAGGAGACACATTAGGACACCCCCAGAGGAGGCCGATGATGCTACACTAGAGCAGTACGCACGAGTCTACATTCTGTGCATGCTCGCATCATCATTACTGGCCGACACGTTTTGAACACACTGTGGTGGTGAGTAACATTAAAATCTGTAATCAAGTTACTTTCATACAGTTGAATTATATTAGTAATCTTACTTTTAAATGAATGTGCAAGTGAAATCATTATTGCGGAGCTGTAAGACAGCGGTCGAAGTCTTCATGAGCGACGCGCGTTGGCATGTGAAGAGCATAATGCATGATCTTTTTTCACACTAGTCGTAGCATTTTGGAGGGCGTCAACGAAGCTGCTAGGCTCAGGATCGATCCTAAAATTATTCGACTCACTTCAGGTACTATATGGACTTGAATTCCTAGCAGTTCCCAACACTTGGATAATGTTTCTAATATTTTTTTAAAATATTTCAGATTTGTCAGCACCGTCATCTATCATCCAAAAAGACACCGAGTCAGACGACGACGAAGATCATGAATTAGATGAGTGGGGCCATCTCAAGTGAGGCAGCTAACACATGATCAAGGCGAGGATGGGGGTGGGCATGCGCCTCGACAGTCGAAGCCTCTGAAGGTGGCGATGACCTGCTGGACACCGCACGAGAAATCACATCCTCGACATAAGAAGTGATTAGATTCCATATACATTGCAACTTAAATGTAGAACCTTTCACATATGCACTTGAGTATTTCTTTAAAAACAAATATGTGCACTTAAAACATTTTCTTTTAAATTCTCATATATTACTTATACAAACTAATAAGCGATAAGTGTGAAATCAAAACATCAAAAAATCGATAACAAATCAAATAACCTAATAATCAATCAAGAAATGGTTAGCAATAAGGTATTTTCTAAAACCAACGGTTGAAATTGAAAAAAAGTTCAGAGAGCAGGCCAATTAAGACCGCGATCTCAAATCGGGTCTTGTTCTTATCGAGCCGCCGTTTGAAATGGTGGATAGAATGTAAATAATGTTTAGAGAGCATCCAGACTCCAACCACCGTTCCAAACTGTGTCTGGACTAAATCCAACAACGGTTTCAAAAGACGGTTGGAATTAAAATCTAATCACCATTTGAAATGACGGCTCGACAAAGTCCAGACACGCTTCTTAACAGCGATACAAACATGTGTACACTGACTGGGCTCCACAGTCAGTAGCAAGCCCAGTCATCCTCCGAACACGGTTCGAAGTCGCGACTAGACTTAATCCAGACATAGTTTCAAACGGCGATTGACCTCAACTAAGCCATTTGAAAAAATTTATTATTAGGACCATTCGAGAAAACAAACTTTACGAAAAAAAAATTATTTTAAAAAAATCTATTTTTTATTTTGTTCTTCGTTCCAAATTCACAGTACAAACAGGAGGTTGTTTAGATTGAGACTCGTTACTTTTAGCCTGTTTGTAAGCCACGTTGGTAAAGTACAGTTGTAAACTACAATTTTTCCTGTAGAAAAACACAATTTCAAATTTCATTTTTGTCGATCGTTAAAAGAACACCAATTTTCTAATCTTAAATATTCTCAATTTTCTATATATCAATTGTTTATACATATAATCAGCATAAAATTCTCCAGTTATATCGGACAGATTACTATTCCTCATTTTTAAGCAAGTGGCCACAGACAAATAAATTACTATATCAAGTAAAATAGTGAAAAGCGTGCTTTTATATGCAATCAACTAAGAATCCTCCTCCAGCTAACCGGACAAATTACCATGTCCTATTTTTAATTATATCTGAGAATGTAGTAATTAATTATATCTCAACTTTCTATATATATAGCTGCTTTTACATGTAATCAGCATAAAATCCTCCTGCTGGGTGACTCGAACAAAATGTTATGTCTTATTTTCAAAAGAACAGACAAATACCTAAACAATTGTGAGAAATGTAATCTGTAAATATATCTCAATCTCCTGCTACTTCTGATTTTACATTTAATCAACTACGAATCCACATGCTATCTTGTACAAATTATCACGCCTCATTTTTAAGCAAGTGGGCATATATGGATAAAATACCATATCTGATAGGTTGTAAATAATGTAATCTGTAAATATACATATTAATTTTCTATATGTAGCAATTTCTACATCTGATTAGCATAGAGACCTCTTGCCATCTCCGAAATATTACCACGTCTCAATTTTAAAAGCAAACTAGAATATATATAAAAAATCATGAAAAGTTTAAGTTGTAAATATATCTGAATTGTCAGTATAGCGGCATTTAGATCTAATCAACTTATAATTCTAATGTTATCTCGGGGGAAAAAAATAGTGTTACCAAGCCACATTCTTAAGTGAGCACAAATTGACAAATTACGCAATTTAAAGAAAAAAAGTGAAAATGAAATATGTGATAAATCCAATTATATATATATATATATATAACTCCTTTTACATGTAATCAACTTAGAATCCTAATGTTATCTCGGAAAAATTAGTGTTACCAGGCCACATTTCTAAGTGAGCACAAATTGACAAATTACGCAATTTAAAAAAAAAGTGAAAAATGAAATATATTATAAATCTAAAATTTGTATATTATAACACCCTTTTAAACGTAATGAACTAAGAATTCTACTACAATCTTGGACAAATTATCATATCAAAACATCTGCTAATCAAGCTGTAATTATCATTCCAACGGTTTCAAACAGCTGATTCATGTAAGGAGAAATCACACTTTAGTTCAATGGTTTACCCATGTGTCTTACTCAATAACTGGAACAGATTAACCAGCCTCCAGATGCACAACCGCAATTCACAACTGCAAATTTGAGAGAGTATAAAAAAAACCTAAGTCAAATATGATATATAGAAAAGGAACTGATGAGGGCAATTTTAAAAACAAATATCAATTTAAGCTCAATTTCTTATTTGACACAAGAATCTCTTTAAGCAAAAAATAGCCGTTTTTAGACAATTACATACCCTCATTGTTGCATATTATGTTTCAACACTCAATTTTCGCACTCACTAATAAATATTTTCATATTATTACTTTGTTTACTAAGAAAAAATATAAAATTAAAATGAGTTAATTTATGTGAGATATAGTAGACAATTTCACATATACAAGTTCTTATGTGAAACGTCACTATTAAGTACAAATTTAGGGAGAAAAAGAAGGGATTCAACTTTAAAAGACATTGATACCATCCACTTGTTTATATTCCTTCCTTATCCTTTCAACCCTTGTCCACAATAAACTGTAGGTCTCAGGTCAGGTCTCTTTAATAAGCCCGACAAACTTTAAAGTAGTTTCCTGTCTAATATGACAAGTCATTTAAGAATCTTCAATAATTTCATTAAAAATGCAATTATAATTTTCGCCTGAAATTGAAGGTTAGAATAACTAAATCCCACATACTCTGGTGCAAGAGGTATCCTGATTCCAAACTGACACGGAAAATCCGAAGGCCTCACATTTGATTTCAAATTTCAAACTTATCCAATATTCTCAAACAGCTCTTTCTCAATCAATCCACCACACAACAATTCAGCTTCTGGGTGCACGGCGGACATACTTGCCAACAATCTCAAATTTATGGCTTTTGTTGACCTGTAGTGTATTGTACACGGTAAGGCGATTCCACATAAGGGTTTGACACTAGTTAGTGAAAAAAATTTAATGAGTTCACAAATTGAATTACCTTTTCCTCCAGTGTGGTGTCAAGTAGGTCTTCTTTTTCTGTAACACCAGCTTCTTTAAGAGCTTTTATAACAAGTTTTTTCAGCTTGCTCATCTTCAGACCCTTATTTGGACCCTGTTAATTGCAGTCTTAGCACCCATAACAATAAATCAAGAATGAATTCTCAGATTGAGAACACATGATTGTAGAAAGTGAAGAGCATACTGTTTTCAGAGACGCAGTGATAAGGCTTTTCCACTTAATTTTCTTTACCGAATTACTTTCACTCTTGTCGCTTTGCACTATATTTTTTGTACTATAGTCAACCAAATCATTTTCTTCTGCAACATGTACCTCCGCCTGATTAGATTTTTGGTTAGCGGCATGAAAAGCTCGAGCTTTTCCTTTATGTTTTTTTCCATCTGCATGGAGAAGCAATGCTTGTCTACTAGTAGCATTGGTCTTGCACGTACTGCGGATATCAGAAGAATAGACAATGACAGCTTATTCATAAATGCAAACAATTCATTTAATAAGGACAAGGACAAACATACTCAAGGAATATGTAAAGACACACATATGTCTAACACAATGTCCCACGGCATGCTCTTGTTCCAAGCACATCATACACAACATATAAAAAAGAACTTCCAAGGTTCTTGAGTGTACCTACAAAACCATGGAGGATTCTCTGACAACCCAACATTTATATCAACCTCAGGTTTCTGGTTTGAGTTTCTGGTGTTCATAGCCGTAGCATTTGAAGGTTTCACCATACCCTTTGGACCATATTTTTCCTGCTAAGAAAGAATCCGTTGAGAAAGAAGAAGCACATCAATTCCCCAAGACAAAGTGCAGATTAATACGTCATATGAGACTATTACAAGTTGACTGTGCTGTTTGCAGGAGTTGCAAAGCTTCAATGCAATAATTTACAACTGAAAGTGTCATTACAAAATTGTATAAGGCTTGAAACTATTATGAAAAGCTAAGTTACATTTATGTTAGTTGGGGGATAGAACCAAAAGAACACTGATCCAAATCATATAGAGTTTTTCATTTGCAACAATGAACGATTGACTCTTACATTCTGAAAGTTGAATAAATAGAGTGGTCAAGGTCCCTTGTTAAACAATATATATTATGGCAGTGAGAGAACAAATATTATTTCTGGCAAGCACTGACCTACGGGAGCTTAAAATAGTGTAAAAATAAGAGACAAAAAAATTATAAAGGCCCCTAGCGTTGTTTTGAATGAAAAGTGAAAGGAGCAATTAAGCAAAGAAAATAAGTAACCGCTTCAGAGATGCACTGGGTATGTCCCTGAACAGTGTCCTGCCCAAACATCTGGCCGCAATCAATGCATGACAACTATATGAATAAGAGAGACGCATCAATTGGAAGCTGAAGATAAAGACTAATTATATATAAATGAATGAGAAGCGAGGAGGGACCTTGGATGCGGAGCACTTCCAAAAGTGAGCACCCAATTTAGGCTTCTTTAGATTCTCTCCACAATCTTCACACTGAAACCAAACCATAACTTCCGACAAGAACAGCTGCCGGCAGTTTCCGCTCCCTTCTGTCACTATGACAAAAAAGTTTTAGGGTTTGCAATATTTGTCTTCCGGTAGAGGTGCAAACGAGCCGAGCCGAGCCGAGTATCGCAATACTCGAACTCGACTCGCTTAAAATATGCATTGGCTCGAATTCGGCTCGAACTCGACGAGCTTTATGCGTAATGCTTGAACTCGGCTCGATAATTTTTTCTTAAACTCGAGCTCGGCTCGTGAACTACTCGAACTCGAGTTAAATTTTGAAATACTCGAGCTCGGCTCTGAACTACTCGAGCTTGATTTGAAAACTACTTGATAAACATACAATACTCGAGTTCGGCTCGAAAGCTACTCGATACAATACTCGAGCTCGGCTCGAAAACTATCAAATTCGATTCGACAAGCTAATCAACCTAAACTGTCAAGCTGGGCCGCAGCTTCAAAATACATCATCTTTGATTTGTTCTTCTCAATAGACAAAAGATATACACCAAAAGATCGCCTAAAATACTTATTTAGGCTTCAATAAAACATCCTAATCTGTCTGGAAAAGTTGATTAAAAGCGTATTTCTTTAACTTCTTCATCAGTAGCCTGAAAAATCAAACAAATAAATATAATAAAAGAGTGAAAATGGGGAGAGCAAGTACCTCTGTGAGTTTTGTTGCAAGTATGTTGTGAAGAGGAACGTTGTTGGTATATGGGGCTGTAAGGATTGCGGCAAAGTTAAGCCTGGCAGGAGGTTGAGGGAACAAGAAGATGGGGAGAGGAACCCTAGTCACTCTCAGGGCACATTTTTCTTCTTCAATTGAAATCTGCTAGGGTTTGAAGGGAGAGATCAAGGCTGCGCCGTCTGCTTACATTTGAGACCACGCTTGAATGTTTGGTGATTAAATGTGTAGGGTTTTTCGTGTAGTCTTGTTTGGCTGCAGGTATACTATCTTGTTTGGATGCGGGTGTAATGGAAATTAGTTCTTATATTAGTCTCCTTCACATCTGCAGCCAAACAAGACTAAGCACCTGCAGCCAAACAAAACCAGTCTCCTGGTTTTGTATTTAATATAGTTTGGACTTATATTGATTTTGGTTGATTTTGTGATCTGATTTTGAAAGATAAAAAATCAAAATTATCATTATAAAATAAGTATTAAATAAGTATGTCACTAACTAAATAAGTAAAAATAGATATTAAATAAGTACTAAACGAGTATAATTCAAGTAATAAACGAGTACAATTCGAGTATTAAACGAGCTTTTACCGAGCATGTTCACGAACATAAACGAGTCGAGTACTATCTTGCTCAAACTCGGCTTGTTTATTAAACGAGCCTAAAAATTTTTCTTGTATTTGGCTTGTTTATAATCGAACAAGCTTTGACCGAGTTTGACCGAGTATGTTCACGAGCCGCTCGCGAGTGTATCGGCTCGTTTGCACCCCTATCTTCCGGTATTCCCACGTATTTACTGAACTTGGGGTGTTTCCTTCGGCCCATTAACGCGTCACATTTTTACATCGTACCCGACTCACAACTAGGCGCATCAATGCGTATGGCTCCCATCCATCATTCGCAAAAAAAAACAATCAGATTCAAATTTATTTCATTTGATTTTGAATTTAGATATTCAATATAAACTTATTAAACTCAAATCTGTTCTTTTAAGTATTCAATTATCAAATAAGAAAATAAATAAAAGTTTATTGATGAAAATAATAAATTATTTAAAAATTTATCCTTAAAAAATTAGAAATTTATTTTTATTAATTTTTAAAAGAAATTGAAAGTATTTTTATTTAACCTTTATTTTATTTTTTTGAAAAGTAAATTTTTAAATTTTAATAAAAGATAATTTTTATTTTATTTAAGAATTTAATTTAATTTTTAATTTTTAATTTTTAAAATAAATTTAAATCGAAATTCAAACCCAAATAGAGTTATTATCAAATAACACTCAAATTAAAACATTATAAGAAAGACTCAAATGAGTAAATTTTAATGGGTCTAAAATTCAAATGGATAGACTCTAAACACATAAATGTGGGTCTGGACGGATCTGGACCGACCCAATTGATAGACCCTACACGCAAGTGTCCAAGCCCGACATGTATGGGTCATTCACAAGTTTGTAGTTTTTGAGATTTAAAATTTCAATACAAAGATTTGGATTCACCGAATCACTTTCAAATATACTAGAAGGAGATACATGTTATAAAATCAAGCCTGAAGGAGCAAACTCTTTTCAATAACTTCAAATTTCTCAATTTGTTAAAGGTTAATTTTTAAATATTTTTTTTCACTCTCCAGATGTGATATGTTGAAGCACCAATAAATACGAAGCAAGCCTGTTTGAATTTTTTTGTTGGAAAGAGTTCAGTTGAAGATGCCATAATTAGATGGTGACACGAGTTTAATGGTGTCTGAAAAATAACTTGAGTTTGTTGTCATTGAAAACATAATTCTTTAGTCTCAGAATAGTTGGCATATAAAGGGCATAGTTTGGATTATAGTAACCCAAGCCCATGTGTCCAGACATGCCAACCACAAGAGGAAATTACGTTTTAGATAGAAAATTTTGCTCCATACAAGAGTATGAGGTTTATGATAACCTCTAGTTAGGTGACTGTGTGCAGATTTTTTTAAAAAGGGGGTTCAAGTATGTTCTAAGGAATAATATGAGCAGCACTCTAAAGTAAGAGTCCTTAAATTCAACATCTGTCTAACCGTTAAGGGTAAAAAGCTTTATTTACAAGAGTCCACCAATAATATGTTTTTATTAAGTAATAAGGGAAACACTCATGTATAAAGAGTCCATTTTGAGAAACAAGTCCCAAGTCTAAGATAAAAATATAGTAGTGTTGATGTGGTTGATGCCCAAACCTCCACTTAATGTTTGTAAACAAACTCTTTGGCACTTCACAAAAGATTTGACTTGAGATTGGCATAAGGATTTTCTAAAAGATGTCATCAGTGGCTCTCAACACAGATTTAGGCAGCCCACACACTCTATACCAATATAATTGGAAAAAATTGAGGAATGATTTTTGTAGAACCACTCTACCTACAATGACAAAAACGTGTTCTCTCAAGATTTTAATTTAGTACATTATGCATCCAAGATGACATCATAATCATAGGCCCTAAGTGATTTTGAGTCCACGATATTCCACGATATTTTAATGGGAGCGACCTTCCACTAAATCCGATTGACTCTAACATATGACCAGCCATTGAGTAACAAATTCTCAATATTTTTGAAAGAAATCCATCACCAATGTAAAGTGGAGAGAGGAGATACGGAGCAATTCGATCTAATTCTAGCAACACCTTGAAAATAGCCTTCTGGGAAAATATGTCTCTAAGAATAACGAATAATCAAATTCTGAACCAAAAGGATGCTATGGATAATACTTTTTTCATGAATAAAAGCTGCTTTCTCAAGCCGTACTAATTTTGCTTTATAAGCTTGCATCCGTTTTGGCAGCCAAATTTGTAATGATCTTGTAGATGGTAAGACATAATAATATTGGTCTGATATCATTTGGCGTGGAAGGGGCTTTTATCTTTAAAATGAGAGCTGGCAGGGTAGAGTTAATAGCGTCAATCATTTTAGCATTGATAAAGAATTTCTTAACTACTCTGCATAGATCAGATCCAATAATAGGCCATGATATTTTGAAAAAACTTTACACTGAAATCATCTACACATGGACTTTTATTATTATCCATGGAGGATACATGATATCGAGATTTTATCATCAGAGAATAGAGAGCATGAATGAGGTCAATCACTTAAAGATAGGGAAATCCTAGGGGTCATTCTACTATCAAAAGCTCGAACATTCTTCTTACCCCCCAAAATGAATTTGAAGTGATTGATAAGGAAATTTTTAAGTTTGGTTGGGTCTTAAGTCCATGAAGCATCTAAGGCTTGCATTCTGGTTGACAGAGTTATTGTTCATTTTTTTTAAAGATATAAGGAAATAAGCGTTATTCACATCACCATAATCCGTCCAATGGTCTTTGATTACTAATGTGATGAATGGTTTCATATTTTTTTCAACCCGATATAGTTCTCTATGCGTAACTTTTCTTTAAATAAAAGAGAAATATTGGAGGGGTCTTCATTAAGAATAGTTTGAGCATGAAGTAAGTCATCTATAGTCTGTTGCAGAAATACGACTAGTGTAATTTTACTAAAATTTAATAATAAATCTTTATTGAGGTTTCAATTTGGAAAGAACATTGAATAACCTAATACAAGGGATAGATCTAGTTAAAGAATTTTTAACCACGTCAAAAAAATTAGGAGATAATGTCCAATCATCATTGATTCTGAACATCCTTTAATACAAATCAGTTTTAAGAATTCCAGGAGAATGATCATATATACATGATGGATATAAAATAAAATGACGAGATGGAAATAATATCAGTCAAGAATTGTTGCAGAGAACTATGTCCCACTTGAAGAATAAATCTCACATCATTGTCTGTTTTATTGTAACATGTGAACTTGAAACCAGAATTGGGCATGTCCATTAAACCTGATGATAAAAAAATTGGATGGCTCAACAATGTCTCTAGAAGTAACATGTGCCCCATTAATTATTTTTTATGGGAGTAGAATGCAGTTGAATTCACTCATACTATAGTATACAATAAATATTGTCAAAGTTGAACGGAAATCAACTATTTTACTTCTGTGATAACTTCATTATGCAACACTTTTTGTAACATTAATATTTTTCATTACAACTCAGAAAGAATTTTTAGACTTGTTTTAGTTTTGATTCTTGATACTACAACATATATTTAGTCGCGGCTGAAAACTGGTGTCAATAAATTTAACCAGACAGTAAAAAAAGATGGATTTCGACGCTTAAAAATTGTCATTTTGTAATTGTAAAAGAGAGGATTATAATAAATTATGTTCGTTGGAACTTGATTGGAAGTTTGAAATGAAATGGTGCTAAAGTCATACACAAGAAAAATTTCTTTTCCTTTAGTTTTACATTTAATCATAATTTTGTTTTTCTTGAGTCTCTATCAACCCCTTTCTATTGCATACTTCAAGGTGCTTATTAATATTTCTAACCATTATAAATGGTTGTAACGTCTTTCAAACAACACATGATTAGATAGACCAACATAGTTGATCTTATTGAGAAAATCATGAGAATAAATATCATTAATGATATTTGTGTGTACATTTGATTTGCATGCATCGTCTGAACTCATATATACTTTTTTCTCATCAGGAATTAACAAAAGCATGTTCATTGATGAGTTTACCACAAGATAAACCTTTACAGCAAGAAGTTCTCCATCTTAAAATAATTTCAAATGGTGAATGCTCTCAAATAGCTCAAGATAAGTATTGCCAACTACCATTGCAGTATGATCATCCGTAGATTGGATAAGAATATCTTATTGAATTTCAACATTACGTTTATCATCATTAGCCATGCTGATAAGACCGTTATTGAGAGTCTTACATAAATAACTTACCTAATCTCATAAGCAAGCAGTAAGTCAAGGTCGAATTCACAAGAACAGGGTAAACTGCAAAGTTAGTAGCTATAATAAAGAATAATAAAAAATAGAAAAGTTGGGGGTAGTGGTTTAAGAGTATTGTGAAACCTGAAATGACGTAAGACAGACGTGTAGCTCAGGTGACTAACTTGCGACTATGTTGATCATTAATTTTAGGAAAAAATTCACGTGATGAATTAAACTCAGTAAAATATACAATCTCATACACTTGTAGACAATTACTCTTACTCCAATACCATCATACTCTTAAACTAATGATATAAATTTCATTTGATAATATGTGAAACAGAAACATAGAGGAATAACATACGTCTTAACAACCCATGATAGGGAGTTAGGTTTAAATAATATGACCCTAGCCTATCTAGAGTATGTTTATCATATAAACACACATACTATATTTTTTACTGCTCGGCTAATTGTTATTGGCCCTAACCTTCACACTTAGATTAATGATAAAATAGTTACAAAAAAACATAGGTTGTCAGGCTATGCTATCAAATAACACCCAAAAAGACTAAGCTTAATAAACATAACATCAAAAATAAATATCATTATGAACAACAGTCTCACAATGTCACAAAATAAGTTACACCTCAACTACACAAGGCCTTCAGCCATGAAGGGCCATGGAAAGACACAAAATAAGGTAAATAAGAACAACTCTTACAGACTAAACTTGCTCCTTCCTCCGGATAGTTCCCTTACTGCCCTCCACTAACAACTTTGGGTCGAAATCTCTTAGAGGACTATGAGAAGGGAGTGTTTATTGATGGTTTTTTTTGAAAGATGGAGTAAATACCTCTTTCTATAGCTGATTATAGAATCAAACTTGGTAATAAAGTTTTTGCACGAATTGCTAATTGTCTTTGATGTATATCTTACAGAAATTTTCTTGAGAATCAAATTGATCATTGTATAGAAATTTGAAACATGATCTTGAGTCGAGTTCTAAAAAGTTCTGGACACCGACTTTGATAACACTACTGGCGCAAAACCGTTGAGATCTAGACTTTGACTCTGATCGGGTCAAAATATAACTAATTTAAGGCACCATTTGCTAGTGATTTTGGACATCTCCGAACCATTTTACCTCAGTATTTGTGATTTTATTCTTCATATAAGGGAAACGTTGCAAAATAGTGAGAAATAAAAAAGAAAGCATTTAGAGCAATAATAAAAATAATGATCCAGTCATTATTTACTTGGTATAGCAGATTTTATTCTACTAAATACGCACCGGAACAGCTAAAGAAATGGAGCTTTGCCCCATGCACGGCCCGAATAAAAGCAAAAGAGAATTCTTACTCGGTTAGAATAGACACATTTATTGCCCTTACTCATCCCGAGTACAGAAAACGCCTTGGTTTCACCCGGATCGAATAACATTTTGTTGTGGTTTACTAAATCTGAGTAGAATTTTTGGCCTTGATTTACTCGGTCCGAGTACCCTTACTAGGCCGAGTACAAATTTTAGCCTAAGTCTACTCAGAACGAGTATGGAGTTCTGAGAGCCTTATGGAGGACATCCTCCTCTTCTTGAAGGCCATTGATTACATACTTTTTCACTCCACTTTCCTCACTATAAAAGGAGCATTTCCTAACATAAGAACAACACACCATATAAGAATAAACACACTACTTCTCACACTCAATCCTAGGAGGAGCATCTCTCTCCAGTTCTTTTAGTCTTCTCAGAAGAAGTTGTGATTTTCTCTGAAACTAAGAGCGAGTAGTGCCTTCATGTCTAAAGGATCTATGGATCCTATAGTATTATATTCTTACTTAATCATATTTTATTTAAAAAGTTATTATCTTATTACAACTATCATGTAGTCTCTTTTATATACATGTTAGCATGCCTTTTCTTAGGATTAACATGTAATAATAACTTAGCACACATTATGTGTAATAGAAAAGAATAGGCTTCTATCATCCTTTGTGGTCATACTCTTAGCCAACGAGGGCGAGAGTCGGAAGGGGTTAAGAGTTTGGTCCAATTGTAGTCGACCGACTTGGCAACTAAAGGCGAGAATCGGAGGTTGTCAATAAAGTCGAGTAATAGTTGTCAAGCCTAGAAAATCCTACCCTCTATGCTATGGGCATCGAGCCAACGAACACGTTGAGAGTTTCCTCGATGTCTAGGATAGTTGTAGTCCTTATAGCCTAGTATCTGACGACGAGAATCGGAGGGTACTAGAAAGCAATGAGTAAGATCCCGACGTAGGAGCATTTCTTTTATGTGATTGTAGACCCTTATCCAAATTTTTTAGAGAGATAAATATGTAGATGGTGACCTAGGATGTCATATAAGCCACAGCTCCTTGGACGACCCCGTAGTTACTAGGACTATACATTATTTCTGAATGTATCGAAACCCAATTTAAACAAGGACTAAATACTGCATTGTCACACTTCAATTAGGAAAGTGTAGATGCTTGTTTCTTTTTTCTGCAGCCTTTTGAATCAATAAAATCAAACATTACACAAGGAAGTTATTCCCCTCAAAATTCATAAGTCGGCGACATCTCAATTTTGGACACAATCCGCATGGTGCGCGAAAACTCAGGATCCATCGCACCCTCAGCTATGCGCATGGCCTCTGCCTAGCCAGCGTCTTAGTTCTTTCTTACTGGTGATATGTGTATCTCCTTTTCTACATCACCGTGTGTGTAGCTTCAGTTTTCAGCACACGACTGTGCTCTCAGTTAGATAGTGACTTTTGTCTATCTTTCAGATTTTGTTTGTTTTTTGATATAAAATCTTTATTTTTAGCATTTTTTGAATTGAGACCTAAAATATCCATGAAATATAAAAAAATTCAACTCTTAAACAATCAAGAATCATGTTAGTTAATTATAAAATAAACCGAATAATTTGGTTTCATCAAATACCACACGCCAACTCTTGATCGTCCTTGAGCAACAAATAAAACTCAATGAGTAACATAACAAGTAGGCAAATAACGTATCTCATCATGCATAGTTCAATTTTAATGAATCTGTACTTTACAAGTCATCCACCAACCAAACCTACAATTCAATTCCCATGACATGTATCTATTAGATGATTATGATAAAGTCAAATTCATTAGTCTTAACATTAGTTAGCTTTTCTGTACACACTTATCTTTCCATGCTTAAGCCCTTCTCAAGAATAGTCAATAATAATGATATTAATAATATGAACATGGAGGAGAATGTCTAGCCATGCAAAAATCTGCCTACCCATCTCCTAACCGGTATACATAGGGATACTCAAATAAGGATTTCGCCTCTCGTCAGCGGGATATCAACTGAGGGCTTAGGATACATGCTCATATTTGGAGGAGCTAGACAATTTTGATATGTGATAATACTAAGCTTCCTATCACTCACTTATAGAGGCTTTTTCTTTTTTTTTCTCAATGTTTCTTTTGAAACTTCTCTTTTTTATTCTTCACTTTGATTTTTTGGATCTTTTTGTGGTCGAGAGACTTTTCTTTTTGAAAAGAGCTATGTCATAAGAGACAATAGGTCATCCGTAAAACAACACACATGTAAACATTTTTAATAGGCATAACTTTGTAGGTGATACTGAACCATGACATATAAAGACAAAACCATTAAACATTACCTCAATCCAAGCATCAACACGAAGTGGCAAGGTTTTCAAAGCTCTACAAGGTCTCAAACTGAATCTTCTGACATCATAAAAGTTCATTAGAATCTACATGAAATCAAATTAGTAGAATGGAATAGCAAACATCATAAAAGACTTGAATTTTTCAAAACAAAAATCAAATTTATCATGTTGTGACACTTCACTCAATAAAATGGAAGTCCATAAAAATAAATAAAATACTCAAAAACTCGATTAACAATAAAGTTCTGACTCCCCACCCACACTAAAAATTAATTGTGTCCTTACTTTCAAAAGTATATACGTAATGAAAGGGAAAAGATACAGGAAAAAAAAACACCTAGAGAATGCAATCTTGTCAAACTGAGCCACATGAGCCATGCGCTAACTCACTAGGTCACGCGCCCGACTTTTCTTCCTTGTGCGTGACTCCAATGGCTAAGAACCCATGAGCTGACAAACTCAACAGTGCTCATGGCAACTTCTAACGTGCGACTAGTTTCTTAAATCTTCAATTTTTACACATTTCTATAAAAACCCAACACTACAAATCATCGTAGTAAGGACTCGGAGAAAAGTGTTAGTTTATAAAAAAGATAGATATCATGAAATAGTATAACTAGAATATCATGTGAAGTATTAAGTTATACAGACATAGAAGACTGAGGATGTAAAAGTAATATACTTCTCCTATGTTTGTTGTGGTGCTGGTGGCAACCCTGGTGCATCGAGATCAGCTCCTCCCTCATGAATCATTGTATTAAAAGCCAAGTACTGACAAATTACGGTGCGCGTGGGGCTCCTTTCGTGTTATGCTTGGTTAGCTGTATTACATTGTTAAATTCTTTTCCATCCCACACTTGAACTTGACATGGATAACTAGGATTAGACACGAAGAAAAAACTTAAAATACTAACTAAACTAAAATAACTAAGGTAAAAAAAGTAAAATACAGAAAGTAAAAGGGGACGCGACTCCACTGAGGATGCTAACTGGGATGCCCGTTTCGCGATATTCTGCTCATACTAGTCCTTGCTGACATAGTACTTGCTACTTTGGTCAATTTCATAGACAAAAATAGTCCCAAGTCCACGTGTTGGACTTACCATGGACCCGAACAGGATATTCTGGCGAATGGTGTGCATCCCCCAAAATATCACTTCGTACTCGGTCAACCGCGGAGCTCTAACTAGGTTGGATACTACGCTCATCCTAAGTAACTGATGAAAGTATCGTATACACGTAGATACACCATATGGTCATATATCAGATAGGAATTGAATTAAAAATAATACTAATTAAATGACTTACACTATATCCTGCTACCATAGTAACCTCTGGAGTAGTGTACTCCCCCGCGCCCTTCTTGCGTCGTCCTTCCTTCCGCAAGGTATCCCATGGAATCTCTTAATTTGGGTCACGGCCTCCTGTTGGGACACGCCCTGCCCCTCAGCAAACCGCATCCTCTCCTCTTTTAGTAATCTCTCTTTTAAGCCACCATATCCATGTCTGGACATAGTGGTCGGAAACTTATTCTGATAAATTACTGCCACAGTTCCTTATTATTCTGATAGTTGTCACATATTGTGAAGCACAAAATGTGCGGCTTTATATGTGTATTATTAGTAGGATTAGACAATTATTTTTTCTGCTTGAGTAATTATTGTTTTTGCCGCTTGCTGCCCAAATATGCATTTTATACTTGTTCCATATTAGTAGGAAAATTCCAAGGATACCTTTTTTAGCTAAATCAATAAATAACTTTATGCAATCTTAAATTCTAAAACTAGTTTGGTTACCTATTATTTGGAATGACATCTCCTATCCAAAGTACTATTTTTAATCTGACAAACATGCCACAAGAGGCTTTTCACAAAAGCCAGATTTTATCATTTAAGCTTGCAAGCTGATAACATCTGCCAACTTTGTTCCCCTGCTCTAGAATCCTAGAACCACCTATTCTTCCAATGCTCTCAAACTAAATCTCTTATTTCAGATGCTCTCAATCTTTGTCACCTCCCAAATCAGGCATCCTTTTCATAATGGACAGATTTCATCCAGCGGTTTTGTTCCTATCCTTTTCCTTCCAAAGAGTTGAAGAAAATCAGTTTTGTTTACACTTAAGCATACAACATTTGGAAATTGAAAAATGAAGTTATATTCAAGAACATCCCCTTCAGTAGACAAAACCTCATCCAAGTATGAATTTGGAGTGTTCGCTAAAGCTCAATTGCTTTCAAACACTACAGAATTTAAGATTGAATCTAGAGTGGTCCCTCATGATGCATCTTAGCCACCTACTAATTTAGTTCAACTTTCCATCATTTTGTATTCTTTCTTGTTCTGAGCCTTATCATTTCTCCTTCTTGTACATTCTTCCTCCATTAATAAAAGCACCCCTTTTGAAAAGAAAATCATATAAAGGAAGAGGAGTAAGAGCAACCTTTACTGACAATCTATTATTTGAACACCTATGTTGGATAGCTCACTGCCGACTTTCTTAAACTAACTTGGGGGCAAGATAAAAGAACAAAAGAAGATGTGATGCAAAAATACATCACACTGAAATTTAAGACCAAACCTCCCAAATATATGATAAAATTATCATAACTAACTAGGATTCAGATAAATAATGTGTTTACTAAGCTTGATTCTTGGCGATCTTCTCTCACGTAATTAGAAACATTATCTTGTTAGCTTCGAAATCAGAGGGAGAAAATCTAGAAAATTAAGAAACTTTGTCTAGCATGAAGAATTTCCCAGCACTAATGCGTTGATTCTACTTTTTGTCTAAACATGAAAGTTGTTGCAGGCTCTTTTAGATTTCTAACAAAAATTGAATCGTTTCAATCAAACATCGTATGTGAAACTTGTGGCCATCGAAAATTGACAATTGAGCACTGAAAGTTTGAAAATATGCCAGACATGAGCTATGCGTAACACAGGATAGCCGTGTGCTCGGCCGCGCGCTTAGCTCTTACAAGTGTTGTGCATGTGCCTCCTCCGCTTTGCTATTCGTTTGTCTCATTTCTTCACCATGTTGCTCCTATTTCCCTTAGATTTCTTCATGTAGAATCAAGGAATATGTGTTATGCAGCTCTTTGTATTTAAACAAAATAACTAGTAAGTACCGGGGCAAATCAAGAGGAGTTGTGACTTCCCATAGCATTTAAGTTTTAGTTATTACCTATCCAAAACACAAGGTGATATAATGAATCCTAGAAGACCATCTTGCTTTTCTATCATACATATGAAGTAAATAAACTGTAACAAATCTTCATCATCAGCATTCATACCAATTGAATTTGTTTATTCATAAAGGTATAGTGTTAGCATAAAACCCTAGAGTGCAGTAATAACATCGAACAATATACTTAACGTACTCATATATAAAACCAACAGAGTCCCAATAGGTTGATATATTATATACAGTTTAACTATTCATACATGTTGTCAACTTGTCCGAATTATATTGATAGCAGCGCTCACTTATAGATTGATATAATAAATGCAATATAGTTGTTTTTATGTTATGGTTAACATCCGTGATAACTTTCTCTCATAGGTTTCTATTAACCATATCTATCTTGAAAAAAGGTAAATAAACATTGATATGGCGGTATGTAAGTTCGAAAAGATAAGGAATTGAGTCACTGCAAGAAGTTAATTTAGAGTAAATCCTAGTGTAAAAATAATATATTTTACAGACCACTTCATATTTGCAATCTTCAGATTTCATGTTTATAGGCCAAAATGAATTCTCACATGCTTGTTCTCTAAGATAATAAAGCAAACACACGGCAAACATTATTTCAATGGCAAAGATCATGACAATGATAATATGATGAACAAAATTTTATAGTGAACAACATCATTTTATTTACTCTGCTGGGATCAATGGATCATGTAACTCCAGTACACTACTCACACGATTATTGAAGAAGACATGCTGAGTTAAAAAAACAAAATTCTATTGTAAGCTAGAGAGAGAAGTTGGGAGTGTCTGATGAATGGAATAAGAGATGTGAATTTTTTTTGTAAATAAAGAGTTGTATCTCCTTCATAGACTAGGCAACATGCTGTATTTTTCACTCTGCATATATTGTCATTTTATTTGTTTTAGGAATTTGTTGCAATCAAACAAAAATAACCGGTAAGTATCGGGTCGAACATGAGGAGCATTGGCTTAGTCTAAGCGCTTATGTTTTTTTATCTCAAATATATAGTTCTAAACGTGCAATGGTTGGATTTTTAATTTACGGGAAAAACCATAAATGGGCTCTTACCTAATTGCGGTATGAACTATCATCTTTTCCAAATAAGTTGCAAATTGTTAATTTTCCTTAACATCATTCTTATAAGTTAACTTTCATTAATAGAATCATTACCTTGTTAAAAAAATTAAAAAACATAAAATTTGGACCCCACAAAAATCTCCCTCAACTCCAATCTTCCAGTCTCTTCTCCAGCAGCCTCCTCCCCTCTATGACCTTTTCTAATTTGAGTGATTTGGAGATCTCAAGCTCCGAGTTAAGATTTCCATGTAATTCAGGCAACTGCTACTTGACTTTTAAAAACAAAGACTTAAAGTTCGATTCATTTTTCCACTTCTGATCTCTGATGAGCATCTCCACCACTACGCACTTGATGGCCTAAATATCAGCCAGGGACTCGAACTCACCATCCAACACTATCTCCAGTGCCATATAAATTAGCGTCCTCTAGCCCCGTCTCTATTCCCAAAAACTCTGTTTTTGTTCCACCTCTTGGTCAATCAAAAATTGACATCTCAATGACACCATTCAAAAAATTCGTAGAACAGAGCAAGATGTTCTGTAGCTTCACATCATAGTAAATAAATCCATTCGCGTGAACCTCTTTCAGCCTGCTCAACACTGATCTGGTAAAACCCCTTACCTCCAACCCGCTCAACCGACCACCATCAGCCTTCCTCACCCGACCATACAAGCTCCTACCAGCCGCATACTCGAGGAAGACATTAAAAACCCGCTTGCCGTTCTTGGAACTGAAGGAGTTGCCAAATCAATGAATTACAGTCTCTGAGTTCCTCAACAACCCCAGAACTTCCCTCTCACGTGCTTCAACGACTCCGAATTTTAATCCGACACTAACTTCACCACCATCAACCCATCGCCAGAGTTTAAGATTGCCAAATCGACCTTGGTGAAGTTGTTGTGGCCGATTAAATGAGAGTAAAGGGGCAGATCTAGGGCTTTGACGTGTATGTTTTTTAAATTTAGGGAAAAGTTTAATAGTGTCCTATGAACTATCATTAAAAATAGAAGTGACACATGAACTATTTTTTGTGTTAAAAAATATTCATGAACTCTTCTAATATTGTAATTTAACTCATGAACTATAATTTGTGTATAATTGAACTATCTACTTTTTATTTTTTTTACAATTAAACCCAATAAGAATACTCATGTTATTTTTCATAAATATTAAAATTTATTACCCTAATCTTCGTCAGAGCAACGATCGGTTTGCGATCATCAAACCTGCCGACGGGTGCTCGGAAGTGAAACCTGCCGACTACCATAATCTTCATCGGAGTAGCGATCATCAAATCTTTAATCTTCATCAGATTCGGTAAGCTTTTTTTGTTGAATTTCTCAATCAATTTTGCATCCATTGGTGCTCGTACTCTCTCAAGCCTTAATTATCTGCAGCGATGTTGTTTGCTCCGTTTTCATGTTTTATTAAAATTTTATTGCATTTATCAGTAATTCAATATGATCTTGCACTTTGGAATCTTAATTTTGACACTGAATATCTGTTTTGTTTATTTAATTAAAAGTTAATGGTTCAATTATACAAAAATCATAGTTCATGAGTTAAATTACAACATTAGAAGAGTTCATGGGTATTTTTTAACACAGAAAATAGTTCTTGTGCCACTTCTATTTTTAATGATAGTTCATGGGACAATTTTAAACTTTTCCCTTAAATTTATAATTACATCATTTATTAGTTATTTTTTTTAACTTAACACTTTATTGAAAAAAGAAATTCAAAGCCCTGACTCAGGGCGAACAGCAGGAGAGCACAATCGGCTTACACAGGAAAAAAAGAAAGGAGCAAGCGCGCCAAGAAGATCGGCTCGATTCAAAAACAAATTTCCATCTAAAATTGGATTGACTAATCCCTCAATCCTTCTGCCACCGAGGAAAACCTTCTCGATCCTCTTTAATCATACCCTTTACTGAAGAACTGCATTGCTCCTCCGAGTAGAAGCTGTTGAGATTGTGCTCCGCCTCCTCTGCAAGCCTCTTAGCCACCAAATTACTTTCTTCGTCAATCAATCTCAGTTTCGAATAGCTGCACCATTTAACAATACCTTCCATCTCATCCAGAGTTCTCCACGGTGGACTTCTAGTGCCTTCCAAA
>NQLW01000072.1:444772-458468 GCA_002312845.1 Kalanchoe fedtschenkoi
TCCATGAATAATTGGTGATAGTGTTGATGGTACGTCCTCTCGAAAGATGTTAATGTACTTTGACAAAAAGTTAAGTTAATGACAATGGAATGAATAAAAGAAAATATATTCTCTCAAGTGAAAATAAAATTTCTTTTCAAACTAAAATATGTCAAATATAATTGCTAGCATCTAATTTTTGCGTATCATATTTGACAGTAAGGACACAACCACCTTTTAACTTTGTCTTAATTTTTTTTTCTGATGAAAACCTTTTATGTTTCTCTTTTCATGTTTCAAACGTTCCTTTGCCGCAATATTATTTTCATTGCATTCTCCTAATTTTTCTCTTTACTAGTTTTATGAACTTCATCTTCAAAATTACTTCAAAACACATGATGTAACATAATTTCTTATAGTTATGCAGAAACAAATGTTGATTAATTTTTCATGATATATGGAGTTTTTATCATACATATATGGTCTATCTAACAATATAGAACATGTTTGCATAGGCACTACACCATAGTCAACCATCATGATAAGAACCAGTATCATATTGTGGCCTCACTAATCGTGTTACCTTTAACTTGTCCTTGCTATTAACATATTGAATGTAATATGGTTGGTGATGCGGTTTTGTTGTCAAAGAAAGCTTCTTTACCATATCAGAACTTGTCAAATTATTACAACTTTCTTCATTAATGATCACGATGCATGAACGATCTTTGATGACACGATTGGTAAGGATTTAATGAATTGTTCCGGTTTCAGTGCACGATGTCGTGCACTTCCTTTTATGAAACAAATGTATGATAGAATTGGATTCCTTATAAGTTAAAATGTTTTGAATTATACGATTCATACCTTTCATAAATATAGTCATAATAGCCTCCTCGATCATCTCAAACTAAATCTCAGTGCATTATAGCTATTTGTAATGGTTGATACTAGTCCTTTACAGTTTTAATCCATTGTTTAAACTATTATAATTTATGTGACATACCATGCACAAATATGATTGGAGAAATCTTGATCTCATGATTATTCTGAAAGTATTTCAAGTTTTGTGTTGTAGTGTTTGGATTTCTATAATGATATTTACTCCACCAAGCAGAAACAAAATATGTAAATTCACCGGTAGTGACCCTTACTATTTCTTTTTTTGGAAAATCATGACATGTAAATTTTTGTCAACTGCTAATTCTTATCGTGGTTATATTTATCATCAAAAGGTAGAATAATAAATTTAATCATTTTTTATTAATCATCATTGAGTGTGGTGGTTGATGAAACATGTCGGTGCGGTTGCATCATGGCAAATGACATGGTTGAGCATCTTCATCACCACCATTTTTAGTGTTTGTAACATATTCATCATAGTCATTTTCGGCACGATAATTAGTGTATGTACTCTCTAGATGTGCATGACTCAATTTCTCAAGTTGGATTAACAATATAGTGAGTGATTTGTTTATTTTGTCCAACCGATTGATTGACGTATCCACAGTTGCAGATTTGCTATTTAAGTAAATTCGAACAACCTCGTACTAACCAAGTTATTTATTGGTCACTCGCACGCCCTAATCAACACATTTAGCATGTATTTTTACTTGACATCAAAAGATTGTATGGTGACACTGATATGAAGAGAATGTGTTATAGTTGTATTATTCTGAGAATTTATTTGTGCTAGTGAAAAATATTAAAAATACTAGGGGTGAGCAAAATTCGGTCCGGACCGGAAAATGACCCGGAACCGGACCGGACCGAAGATTTTGGTCCGGTTTTCGGTCTATCATTTTTAGAGAATCCGGTTCCGGTCCGGTCCGGTCTGAAAACCGGAATATTCCGGTCTGACCCGGATATGCATCCACACTGGCAGACCCTCGCACGTGACGAGGTCCTCAAGGTCTGCGGCTCACGTGACCTCCCCTCCTCACGTCACCTCCCCAACCTCAAGCTGGTAATACATTACTCCTTTGTTTAACATTACATTAAATATATTAATACCTGAGGTGGAATAAATTTAAGGGATAAAATTTAAAAAGGTATTGAACTATCATTATTTATCTAATTACGATAAGAACTATCACGATTTTTAAAATAGGTGCGATGAAAAAAATTAGAATGATTTGCTAAAATAAATTTATCATTACATTCCTAAATTAATATTATTATAAGACTTAGCTAGATTTGTGTGTGAAAATTGCTTCGTTTGGTTATCATGTGGTAATCGGTGGTAGTTCAGGACATCTTTTGAGTTTTTTTCCTAAATTTAAAAGATAAGTGGTTAATGATTTAAAGTTAATAAATTTTTTTAAATTTCGCGCCGAAAATGAAATGGTTTATTATTACCGGTGAGAAATGATTTTTTATTGATTATGATAATAAAGTCAGTTGTGGTTTCAGGATTTTTTTGGACAAAATTACATTAACAAAATATTTTGGTTGAATTCGGGAGGGGGACAACATTAAAAAATTTAGTCGAAATGATTAATATTATTATTTTTTTCTACCACGGGTAGAAGTATTTTAAGTGGAATTCGTGAAAGGCCCCAAAGTGAATTCGTCAAATGATTAATGTTTAATATTTTAACTCACTTGTTAACATTAAATATTTATTAAAAATTATTAAGTTACAAATATAAATAGATAAATAAATTTAATTAAATGACAAATAAAATAGTATCAGAGAGTATAAAATTATATATTTCATTCATGATATATTTTGATGGAGACTTTGAATATGTGTATGTGATGAATGCAGCTGAGCATGATTGTAAATGAATCGCTGCGGTTGTACCCGCCGACGGTCGCCTCGATCAGGCGAGCGAAGGCCGATGTGGAGCTCGGGGCCTACAAGGTCCCGAGCGGGACGGAGCTGCTGATACCCATTCTCGCAGTGCACCACGACAAGGCCTCATGGGGCAGCGACGCCAACGAATTCAACCCTACGCGGTTCGCCAACGGGGCCAGCAGGGCGGCCAAGCACCCGATGGCGTTCATGCCGTTCGGCGTCGGGGCCCGAAGCTGCATCGGGCAGCATCTGGCCACCTTGCAAGCCAAGATAGCCGTGGCTGTGATGCTGCAGAAGTGCAACCTGAGGCTCGCTCCCAGCTATAGGCATGCGCCCACGGTCCTACTAATGCTGCACCCGCAACATGGGGCGCCGGTCATCTTCGAACGACGACGTATGGAGTCAAATGACCCTTCCCAATAGCAGCAATCTCCAGCTATAACATACCCTTAGCTAGTTAGAACATACCCTAAATTTTTCTATATGTAATTAGTTACATGATTTAAAGCGCCCCTGGCCAATCATAACACCGTTTAATTGGGAAGTACATAGGCATGAGCTTAACTGCAAAGATCAATGTTATTAATTAATTATTTTTTCACTTTTTTCTTTCTATAAATAAAAAGTTATTTGTTGACTAGCATGTGGTATGGGTGTGAATAGAGCTGCAGAGCCGAATCAAAGATTAAATTAAATTATTTAAAATTTGATTTGTTGAAATTTTTATTATTTCAAGCTCAAACCAAGTTCTGCCAAGTTTCTTAAGTTTATGTTCGAACACGTTTAGCTTAATTTCACATTAAATTAATGGTAGTTATAAGAATTTTAATTTATTTGATACTAGTTCAGAAGGAAAATTTATTAATCTATTTATTACATAGTATGCGTCATAGTTACAGATTTCATGTTAGTGACAGGCAGATGAATGAAAGTTAAATGAAATTAAGCTCAGCTCTGGATTTAGTTGGATAGTAAATTTTGAGCTTTGAGTTCAATGTCACATGGTTTAATTAATTTTTTCTGTTTTTAATATATTTGTTTATTTTGATGAACTATTGACTATATTGAGGTATTTTGGATTTGATTTGAGGTACAAAATTAAAATCTGAGCTATATTTAAAAGTTAAATACTAAAAATTTTCTTTTCTTTTTTATTATGATTAAATTTATTTTGAATTGAATTAAAAATTCTCATCTTTTAAACTAAAAGCTTCATATTTATATGCCAAAAAAATATATCAGATGACATATAAACAAGTCTTAATTGAGCTTATAAACAAGTCTATAAATGAATTGCTTGTGAAAACAAATAAATTGAATATCCTCTCACTGACGTTAACTCATTTATTAGACGAATTTAAAATTATGTCAATCTCAACTCAATTATTTATCAAACAAATTATGCCAATCTCACGCGCCTACGTGAGGCTCATATCAATTCGCTATAATATTTTGCTCTTAGTTCTGTCCACTAACCAATAAAATTTATTAAAAAATTTACTTATTTAATGCGATCATCTATTTGAAAAATTAAATATTAATTATTTGACTATTATAATTCATCAAAACTCATGCTATACAAACAATAATCTAAACCATAATCTAAATAATCATATATTAAAATTTTAATAAATATTTTTAATTATTATCTTCATAATCCACTCAAAAAAATCTTAAACAACTAAAAATGGTGCATTTGTTTGCCAAAGCGAAGCATGACATCCCAATGCAATCCCTTTGATCGCGCAAGATTTTTTTGCGTTTTGGTAGTTCCAACATTCTTAGGAACTAGTAATATTAATCTTATAGCTATTAATTACTACTAACTAACCCTAATATGTTTGTTCTTCTTGGACAATTAAACAAGGAACTTTGATCAATTTGATAATGAATCTCCAAACTCTAAATTTGATGCTTTCCTTTGACTTTCAACACGAAGGTATTCCTATTGCGGAGTATGATTAATCTTTATCCTTATAGTAAATAAGTCAGATTATAATCACGCTATATCAGGTGATATTTATCAAAAGCAGTAGTGATATTTATCCAAATTAAGATAGTTTTCAATTTTTAAAATTAATAATACAG
Source organism: Kalanchoe fedtschenkoi (assembly GCA_002312845.1). Classification (NCBI taxonomy): domain Eukaryota; kingdom Viridiplantae; phylum Streptophyta; class Magnoliopsida; order Saxifragales; family Crassulaceae; genus Kalanchoe; species Kalanchoe fedtschenkoi. The sequence goes on from NQLW01000072.1 coordinate 449,640, forward strand.
ATGACGAATGATTGTTTAAAACTAAAATGTCATTATTTAATAATGATTGGAAATTGAATGATTAGTATCAATTTGTGATGCTGAGAGTATCATTAATTGGAACTACTTATCAGATAAGTAATGGTGATACTCTAAAATTGATTGGCATAATTTTCTGTGTTTTCTTGTTGGCGGAGAGGGAGAGACAGCCGTGGAGGTTCTAGAAAATTTTTTTGGGATAAAATATACATAATCAAACTTTTGGGTTAAAATCGGAGAGACAAAATTAAAATTTTGATTGAAACTATGTATATAATTTTTTTTTTACCATGAGTAGAGATATTTTGAGTGAAATTCGGGAGGCGACTTTCTCCGTTACGCACAGTGGATCTGCCACTGGGAGAGAGTATCATTATCAATTTTTTTTATTACCCCACTACCCCGTTATTTTTAATTACTTTATAATTATGTAATTCATATAAAACATCACATCAGCAATAAAACATCACATTTTATATATTTATACTAATTAATGAAGATGGGGGAGGGTATATAAAGAGAATTTTAAGACTACAAAAGCTAAGACAGAGTTGGCTTTTCTGTAAGTTCAATAGTGCTACCACTTTTTTTGATTTTGAGTTATGTGCTAATTCATCAATAAGAGGGAAGATCCACAAAACAATGAATTTAATGGAGCATTGTGTTCTGAAAAAGTGCTTAAGAGGACACTTTGTGTATTCTCCCAATACTTCAAATAAGTAATTCATAAGTTAAACTTCATTCACAAAATACATGTAAAAGTAAGAAAATGTTTGTTTGTTTATTTATGCTGCTTAAATACAATATAAATTCAATCAAAAGTTTAAATACCATATATATATATATGTTTCTATGCCTACTTCTCCAATCCACTCCCATGATTATGCTTCATTCTAAAATAATAATAATCCAATTTTATCACTAAAAATATTCAAAAATTAAACTCACTCACATATTAAGTTTGAAACGTATTTTGAACCTAAATTCATAATGTATTAAATTTTATTTCAAAATTATTATTATGTATCATTTTGTCAAATAAAATTTCTGAAGAATTTTTTTTATTTTGTTTGATGATCATGCTCCGCACACTCCTTTCATTTTGATAGTTGCGATTTTACTCACTGCGGGCAAGGGCAAATGCCGTACCACCAATTAGGTTTAAATAAATAACTTGAGTATTATTAGACAACACTCAAAACTATTGGACCAACACCTTGTTGGTTGTGAAGGATCATTGCCTCCAAGTCTATTACTGTACCATGTGTTTTATTCATTAAATGAAAATGTTTTAACATAGAATAATGTCCAAGAGTATCTGATGTCGTGATTAAATCATGCAAATGATTTTTTTTTTCAAATTAAGAATTATTTAGATAATGATATGTCACAAACTTAAATTTTAGTCCTCTAACTTAAAAATGGACAACACTCTAAATGAATCATTTTCAGGTCAACATGATACACAAGGTGGAAAAATGACCGGCCATCGTGGAACTAACATATGATAATTTGATCAATGTATCACATTGAAAAGTAAAAAAAAAATTACAACAAATTTTTCATGTAACACTTTAACTTTTTAACGCGACACTTACAACTTTTACGTTTGGACTAATTAACAAGAGAAAATAATAAAGAACACATAAAATTTATAAGGTTTGGTGATATGCCTGTATCATCTGAAGCAAAAAGCGGCAATGTATATATTATTCAAAATGTCGTAATAAATTAAATATAATTATAAAATATTTATAATAGTAACTTATGTGTATGAAGATCACTAAATAAATAACATGCGAGACACCGACTTCAGATTAATATAAGCAGATTTGCCAGCTGCAACATTCCTCCTTTTCATATTCTGTACATGAAAAATGATTCCCAACGTGACAACGTCTAATCTGTTTCTTCAAATTCTCGAACACAATCGACAAAAACCCTACCCACATATTAAAATGTCTTCTATTCCCCCCTCCGCCTAATCTCTGTCTGTCCAGGCAGCAGATTGCTGCTGTTTGTAGTGCAAGAGTATAGTTTATCTAAGGGCACACTTTCTCTGATCATCTGGGCAGCTGGTCTCCCATGTCACTGCTACATGACAAACTTAACATTCCACACTGTCTCCTGTTGCACACTAATACGGTTGCTAATGATCATTTAATTAACTAAGTCTGGAGCACACATGCACTGCGCACTAACCTAAAAACCCTAACCCTAGTGCTGATACTGACACACGGGTGTCTATAAACTGGTTTTAAATTGAGTGTTGTCCCCCTAACAAGGTGTCGAGGGTCTGGTGAAAGCATGAAGTTGAGCTGGCTCAAGCAGTCACACCTGTAGACTTTTATGTACGCTCTTTGTGTATTCTGTTGACAACTTGGCAACACCTAGCAAGCACAGGCTTTCCTGTTTGGATCATTGTGATTGGATTTAGGATCTTCTGATGCATTCCCATGGGCAGCAGCATGTTATAATTAGAGGGTGTGTACTTGGTTACCTTAACTCAGCATGGTCAATTACGGCGTGTATACATGATCGCATGATTTTATGTTGCTCATTTGGATCACTGTAAAATTTATGATCAAAATCGGTATGAGCTTATATCAGTAGTACATAGGAAATAGTGAGCCGAATAGTTTTAACTATATTTACATTTGACTCTTAAATTGAAAATGATAATTAGCTTTCCACATACAGTCAGCCGAGTCAGGTGTTTTGGCATAAGGATGTAGTCGAAAGGGATGATGACATAACGATACATTCATCAGATTGGAAAATTTATAAAGAGTTCGATAAGAAGCACTTTCGCTTTGCAATGAGCCATGTAGTGTGAGATTTGATATTTGAGCTGATGGATTCAATCATTTTCAAGCAACAAGGAAAGTTGTTCATGTTGTTCGGTTATTGTCACCTCGTATAATATGTCTCCCTCGATGTGTAGAAGAAGAGACTCTTATTTATTACATGTGTGATGTCTAAGAGCAAGCTTGTGAACATTTCACAAGAAACTTTGCATCTCTAGATCTCAAATAAAGACAATCTCATAACATTCTCAAAACATATATATTATGTTGTGTACTTAACATTGCTTTTAATGGATTCACAATGAGCGCACAAAATTCTATGCACGACCTTACATTAGCCTCCTATTTTGAGTAGTCTCTCACTCTCTGAAGTTCGAATTCTCAGTGAATTTCACTCCTGAATCCAGTAGAGTACATCAAAGAAGGGGAAATGAACTAATAGGATTTGTAAGGATTGTTTCTACTCATTCTACTATATATTTTTTTCATTATTATGTGTAACTAAATTTCTTTGTGTAGTTCAGGTGCTATAACTCATGTATTGATGTTGTGAGATTATTATTCATGATAAAGTACATGTTATTATGAATCTTAACTCATAGCATAACTTGACCTATGTTATTACATGACTTTATATTTAGTATCAATGATTAACACAATTACAAATTAATCACATGGGCTACACGTCTGTCATACCGATTCTCATCTCTATTTTCTTAAGTGTTGCATGTCACCAATTCAATTTACCAACCTCATAACTGTATTCATATTTTATTTTATTTTATTTTTCTTTGTCAAGTCACTAACTTTACAGGTCCATTATCCTTGTGGATTGACCTTGACTTACTGCTTGCTGTGGGGAAGACTTATAAATTTATTTGCATAAGACACCTCAACGACGGTCTTATCAATCTTTTCTTTTATTTTTTTTCTTTTCTTGTTGTTCTTTCAGTCACACCATGAAAGTATGATGTCTTAGTAGAAATTATTTTTATAACTATTTCACAATTAATTTGATGAATTTGATATTATAGTCTCATATATTTCAATATTTGATCAAATTTAGAAAACTTAATTCCTTCAACAATTGATTGATAAATAAGTTTTTTATATATATTTAGAACATGATGCCCATCATTTTAATGAATATTGTCATCATGTTCTTCATTTAGATAAGAATAAAAAATGTAATCTTGATATCAAAATAAAAACTTTTTATATCAAACTTTAAATCAATGATAGTAGTTTTTAAATTATTCCCAAAAGTGAAGTCAAGTTAAGTGATCTTACAATAATTTAATAAATTTTATATTGTTTATTTATGCGTAGGAGCACCTCACCATTTCTCGAAATTCTACTCTAAGAGTCACCTCATATTTGTAATAATGTGAGAATGTCAATTGGTGTCCGATACTAATCAGTATAATTTAAAAGTAACAATTACTTCTTTAATAGAGAAAATCCCCAAAAGGAGATCTGAACCACCAACACTTATCAAATTGCGGTCAGAACTACCACAATTTTCAAAAAGAGTGCAATAAAAAATAATTGGACTAATTACAAAATAAAATTTACCTTCACACTCTTAAACTAATATTATCACAAGACTTAGATTCATGTGCACAAATTACGTTGTTTGGTTATCAAAATAAATAATATCATTTTATGCACATAAACAAAACTACGTCTTTTCCTATTCAATCATTCATAATCCTCAATAAATTTAATATTATCCTTTTTATTTAATAAATCAAACATATTGATCTTAAACTTCATTTGAAATCAGTCCAATTTATTTATTATCGCACATTTTTCGATAACCGTGGTAGTTAAGACTGTAATTGGATAAATAATCGTAGTTAAGAGTCCCTTTTGAAAATTTCTCCTTTTTAATATTAACACATGAAGTGAAAGTCTTGTCTTAATTATTTGTCATTTTATCTTCCACATACAATGTACGATTCATCTTTCATTTCATTATAATAATAAAACAAGTCCCCACGATTGCTTTAAATACATCATTTTGAGTTTGCTCGTGACACAAAATTTTCAAGACTGACATTATCTCATAAATATTTATACTTTCCTATTATGGTTGCAATTATGAACTATTGAATATTTACAAGAAATAATGTACACCATTAAAATCACTATTATATACTTTTTATAAACATATTTTCCTTTGAGTAGAGTTTTCGTTAGCATGTACAATTTAAGATTAAAGAGTGTAAAAAAAAATTCTTCTTATTTTACTAGAGAACATTTTTCAAGTTTCAATTTAAAATTTGATTCATATTATTTTATTCGTGTCAAGAACGGATCACAATAAATGTTAAATGGAGTTAATAATAAAGTTGATTACAAATTCACAACAGAAAAAATGTGAAGAACATTTATTAATAGCTTATAGATTTGTTATATTTAACAAATCTTTTAATATAATTCTGTCATCACCATGTACAATAAGCTATAATCATCGATTTATTAAAATTTTGAGTTAACTTTAACATTCATCTCAAGAATTAACTGAATAACTAAGAAACATTTGCTGATTGCATTCAATTTCATGATTTCCGAATCACTTGCTTCAAATATACTCCCTCTGTCATCTTTTACATGTCACTTAACCGAATTTTTTTTGTCCACTTTTACTTGTCACTTAACAATTTTTAATGCGTATTTAATATCAACAACTACCTTAAAATGTCAAACATTAATTATTTATTTATCATAATCAATAAAAATCATTCATCACCAGTAATAATCTATCAATTTTACTTTTTGCATGAATTTTTTTTAAAAAAAATTCCAACCACACATCCATTAAAGTTGTTCAACCGCTATTATTTGTTTCACCTTAATCTACTCAAATTAATCTTAAACAACATGTATTAGAGGACGGAGTGAGTAATATTGTTTTGATACCTAATTAAGCTAATCACACTGAATACGTGAATAAACTCTCACCTTGCATCACCAAGATAGTAAAAAAACCACGATTTTAACGTGTATCATTCAGCAATAATTGAAATTTTGACAAATGTTGAATTGTTAAAAGATATTTTATTACTTAATATTATAATTTTTTTTAATTTTATTCATTGTGACTACAAAAATACATGAATTCATAGTTTTCACAAGAAAATTAATTTCAAGACTCGTAGCTTGTTAAACAATTAATTTTATTTCAAGACTATCTTGCTTTTCCCATCTTTTAATTACATAGGTGAGAAAGAGAAAGCCATGATCCGTGTGCGGCTAACGAAAAAGGATCCGCCGTTGATCAGAAGTCTATCATCGGCTGATAGTACTTCGTATAATTTCACACAGATTGTAATCTGAACCGCCCAATCTGTCTTAATCCAACAGCTCACGTTGCAGAAAATAACAACTCTGCTCCTATAAATTCGTCAACAGTTCCATTTCTCTTCATCATCCCCAAATCGACGTCTACAGCCAAACCCTAGATATCAAGTCGAAGCGCGCAGCCAATTCACGAGCTTCTAGATGTCAGGACGTTCATTGTGATTGGATTTAGGATCTTCTGATGCATTCCCATGGGCAGCAGCATGTTATAATTAGAGGGTGTGTACTTGGTTACCTTAAATCAGAATTTTTTTTTTTGAGGCTGTCATTTTTTTTATATATTGTCTTTTTATTTTACCACACATTATTATTTCGTTTCTATTTTATTTGAATAAAATTGCACTTCAAAACAACGGTATTGATAAAGAAAATCACAGTTCTTAACTAGCGTTTGACAGTGTGTCCAGCCTGTTGTTGCTAATTGGGACGATTACGTGATGGTAAGGTTTACTCGCAGAACAGAATATATCGGATTTGGTAGATGATAAAAGCATGAAAGCAAGGTGCGATTTGCTTCATAAAATAATTAGTTCATCATGCTGGTGATACACCCGTTTGAAACAATTATTTTGTTCTTAAAATATAAAATAAGTGCTTTGAAACTAGTGATTTTATGAAGAAAACTACGATTTATTTTCACAGTTTCATCATATATCATAATTGCTGTTCTTTTCTTCGGTCTTTAAATAAGATAACAAGTTTCAATTTGCGATTTGAGTAAATTATGCCCACTCAGCAGCAGCTTGGATACACGTTTTGACACACACTAATTTGAGACTACAATTTTTTTTTGTCAAAAACACTGCATGGAAGTGTGATTTTGTTCAAATCGAGTTAAAATGAAATTAAAATGAGTGGTAAAGTAGAAAAGAAATAAAAAAATAAAGGGTAAACTACAAAAACATACAATGAACTACCACCAATGTTCAAATTAAGTACCGAACTTTTTAATTCTTCAATTTCAGTACCGAACTTTTTTATTCTACAATTTTAGTACTATACACTTAATAGAAAGAAGAAATTAACATGAAATATGAGAACTAGTTTGTAAGTCTAACTCTTTAGCTAGAATTTTGAAACTTGCATAAACGTATCGGACCCAACATATGTTTTTTTATATAAATTTTCTCATTTTATTAAGTGTATAGTACTGAAATTGAAGAATTAAAAAGTTCGGTACTGAAATTGAAGAATTAAAAAATTCGGTACTTAATTTGAAACTGGACGGTAGTTCGGGGTATGTTTTTGTAGTTTACCCAAAAATAAAAAAAGTACAGATCAAAATCCTTAATTACGTACTAGTTATGCCAATATCAGTTTCAGTGGAGTTTCATACCAGATGATAAACCCTAGTTGAAGGATAAATGATATTAGTATATATATATTATTGAATTTCGGCCTGTTTAATTGAACTATTTTCTTATTGTGAAATTTTAAATGTATAAATCATAATATTCTATGATTTAAATATAAGGTTGCATTTTTTCTATCATTGTGTGACATGAGACATTTCACTGAGGTTATTTGGTTGAGGCTAAATTTATTGTATGAAATGATAATTTGAGGATAAATGATAAGAATTTATTTTTTTGGTGAGGAAAAGTTTAAGAAGAAAAATTAGATGTAAAATGGAAGGAAAATTATTTTAAAATAAATAGCATTATGATATTTCTCTGTGATTTTCCACACGTAACTAAACAAGAGAAATCCTTTTCATCTCCTTCTCGTTTTAACCATTACACCTACCTTATAAAAACAAATTAATATTAATTATTTCATTTTACTAATTCATAACAGAAGTTATTTTTCAATTTGCACCGTCATAAACCATTTTTTTCACATTTTGCACAAATTTCAAAAAACTAATAATATTAAATACTGATTTATTAAATTTATTCAACTACTAATATTAATTAATTTCTATTTAATTCACTTAATTTTAATGTAGATCCGGACTCAGAGAGTAAATAAACTTTGGATCACAAGTGTTGGTTAATTACTTTGGTAGAGGTAGACAAATATGCTAGCTAGTTTGACAATCCATCCGAGCCCAGCATAGTGTTTCTAGGAACCTAAGACGTAAGCTGTCCCTCGTGCGTTATCCTGTCGAACAGCTACAGTCACTTGTGCAGTTGGAGGTAGCACCACCTGGGGTCAGCGCCATAAATGCAAAGCTTCACTGTTGCGACATAGATCGATCGATGCTTGAGATGTCAAAAGGGTGTGGAGGGTGGAAGCTAGCGCATGTGATGAAGCTCGCAAAACCGGAACCGGTCGGACCCGGAGGTGATCCTTTCAAGCCTGATTAGATATGTCTTCTTGTAAGTATCTCATCTACCGTCTCCATGATTTGTTGGGTCGAAGTTCTGTTTGTGAAATAATGTCCTATATATATTGAATAATAATGTGAGATAGTTTATATTGGATTATTGAATCATGAGTTATATAAGTTTAGATTTTAAATTACAATAAAGATATAAAATTTAATATGATCCGATTCAAGAGCCAAAGGTTCAATGCGAGACTATCATATGAGATGTGGGACATGTACTGAAAACCAATGACATGAATAGAGACACCTTGCAAGTATAAAAAAAAGTCACCGGACGTGGTGAGCTGGTTAGGTTAGAGACATTAG
>NQLW01000072.1:463392-475327 GCA_002312845.1 Kalanchoe fedtschenkoi
GATACACAAGTGATTCACATTTTTGTCACCATTGACTACCAATCTACATTAGAAAACTCACAAGCCAAATCATAAGGCGAAAAAAAAAAAGTAAGGCCTTCCACCACTACTAGAGTACTAGGCCAGCTCCATTTAAATAAGCCACTTTACTTTACAACATACTTATGTCATTGCCTTTTTACTTGAGATTCAAATCTAATCCATATATCAATTTGGTTAAGAAAGTTGTAGTTAGATTTTAGGATTGGGTCAGTTTTCGTACACATCAAGTATATTTAAATTTATATCTTATCACTAAAATTTGAGATATATAAATTATTTGACAACACTTCAGACCATCAAATCAACACCCTATTGATATTGCTCCCAACAAAAATGGGTTTGGATAAGAGAATTGAATAAACTTGTTGAAGTGTTATCCATTGACAAAGTGTCACTATAGACACAAACTAGACTTCAAAGAGTGAGTGTCATAGACCACCTATTGATCATAACCAAAGGCCATTTTTACATGTCCATATTATCTCAATTTGGGGTGCAATCCTTATCATCACCCCAAGTTATATGCATTGCTTGTTCATAGCCTATCACTTTCGTGACAACTAGGAGCTTACTCATTTCAACGTCCCCTTCGTCAAATCAAATCCCACTACAAGCGATGTCAAAATCATTTTTAGATCACTCCAATTCTTTGAATGTGTATAAAATTTTTTGGCTGTTAAGATATTTTAACTTTTTTGAAATATCCAAATGATTCAATGAATTCTGATCAATACTGTGTTTCACACTTTATAAATGATTATAGATAGCAAACTAACACGCTCTGATATTATTTTAAATTGAATAAATCTCCACTTGAGATAAATGTAGTACATGAATTCATATTTGAAGTTAATTGAAATTAATAAGAGAGCCCTTCTAAGTAACAGCAAAATCATATACTTTAATTTTTTTAAATGGGGAGGAACAGGCCAAGCAATGTCATTTAATTGCATATAAGAAAAAATGATTTTATTTATGAGAACAGAACGATGATGATATTTTTTTTTTAATTTTTTTTTTATATAAGTCACTTGTTGAGAAAGTGAGATTCGTAAATAAGAAGTTTAAAAAAATATTATCTCAACAAGTGACTTATATAAAAAAATATTTCTAATCAAGTTTTAAAAAATAAGTATCACACAAGCTATAAAAAATTTCTTAATCAAACTTTTTAAACGATCCAATGTAGAGCTGGAGTGAATATATATATGAATTGGGTAGCTCATTGTTTATGTTCGGCTCGTTTTTTTAAACTAGCTTTAAAACTATATCAAAATTGATTCATTTATTCTCGAGCGAATTTTGATTATGCTTTGACTTAGTATGTTCGCGAACGGCTCACATCGTTTATTGGCTTGCTTACACCCCTAACAAATATAAATACTATTTTTAGATTAGTGCAAATTGTTGTATATAGTTTCTAACATCAAGATAAAATGCAATGATTTCAAATTTAAAAATCAACAAAGAAGAAAAATTGGAACACTTTAATTTGCATCATGAAAATTTAAAGTATTTTGTAAAAACTTTCATGTGCCACATGAAAATTTAAAATATTATAATAATATACATCACTTGTCGAAAACTAATTTAAATTTTCAAATTTCTACCTGACTAATTAAATGTATTCAAAAATTCAATATTAGTAACTTCCGCATATTTAAAAAAAAATATCGGAGGCAATTATTTTTCGATTCGCCTCCGAAATCCCACACTATAAAACCCCCCGGTCATCCCGCTGATTCACTCCGGGGGAACGAAAAGCACTCGCCGCAAGCAGCAATGGCTTTTTCGTCCTCCGTCAGAAAATCAAACGCTTCAATGAAGTCTTCGTCGTCAGCCTTCGCTTCATCATCAGCCTCAATCTTCTCGTCTCCCTCCATCAACTGCTTCCGCAGCTCCACCACCAGTCGCGGCAGCGCCGCTCTGTCCAACGGCGCATCGCCGTCGTCTCACTCGGTCAGATTCGGCTTCGAGCAGCGCGCGATCTCCCCGAGCCGGTCGATTTCAGCGGTGCCGCGCGATCAGGTGGTGAGGAAGGAGAAGAGCAGCGCCAAGAGCCAGACGTCCAAGCGGATGTGCATGTGCTCGCCGACCACGCATCCTGGATCCTTCCGCTGCAGTCTGCACAAGCATTCGAGCGTCAATCAGACCGCGTTCTCGCCCAATAACCGCCTCAACGCGCGCAGGTCGGCCATGACGAACTCGCTGGTGAGGATCGGGAGTGTGGAGGGGGATTTGGTGAAGCGTGCCCTCGCCGCGTTGATTCGGCCTTCGTCGCACCAGCAGCGGAGACGCGCCGCGTTCCAGGCCAGGTCTAGCCGACTCTCCGTCATGTCCAAAGCCGAAGATGCGTGAGATGATATCTGGTAGGCCAAAGTGATGCCGGCTGAAATTAACGTGATCGGTGAATTGGCCACTCTTGTGTACTTGCTCTCTTACTGTCTGCTTCTTTTCTGTGTTTGTTTGTACATACAATATCTCAAACTTCTGCGGATCAGTTTTTTTTTCTCTGAAACTGAATCTTTATGGAACTTTGTATCTCCAATTAGTATATCAAAGTTGGATTTGCCGGTTATAATTAGATTTGCAGTAGAGAAGGCAATAACGTTTGCCAATGTCAAACATCGCCCATAACACACATAGTTGCAATCTATCTTCTACAGTAAGTTGTGTATTTCATATAGTTGATAACGTAGCATACAATATTTATTCTGATTAACATTCTTTTTGCAATCAGTTCTTAATTTCTTGTACTGCTCAACGAACATGATACCAGCAAATCATAAATAAACAATAAAAATAAATAAAGTGGGGTCTCGTTGAAAGATTACCTTTCCACTTTCTCCCCGGGTCGATAGCAAGAGCATTTAAGACCATTGAAAGGCTGGCTAATCCACAATATGCTGGTTCTGATTGTGTTTGGAAATATGAAATCAACTTATAAAAGCTTTCCATAGTCCCGCGCTGAATGCCTTCAAGAAAAAGCTCCTGCATTTGCAAGCCAAAAAAAGTTCCGACACAATAAGCACAACCATGTTCCCTCACATTATTCAAGGGCTCAAGGCATATGTCACACAAATGAAAGCATAACACAAGTCTTCAGTACAGATGAAATTCTTTACTGGGAATACAAAAACCCTGCAAACTAACACGTCCCAAACTAGTAGCTGATATGCCAAAGAACGAGTAGTAAGAAAGCCAACACCCCAAGTATACTTCATAAACCCTAAACTCTCATGCAAAACATCAGCACACAGCTTCAGTGGCGGAGGGACTGAGGGCATTGAGCACATTCACCCCGAATTCAACTCATAATACCTCGAACTAAAAAAAATTTATATTCATAATTTTGAATAAATTTTAGTTTTGCCTAATTTCAAATTTTAATTTTTATCCCCGAACTCCAACTTAAATCATCTCAATTTTAATAATTTTGTACCCCGAATACAAAATCCTAGAACTAACCCTACACCACCAGAAACTAGACAATCAATAAACAACCTTCAATCACAATCTCCCAAATCCCTAAACAACAATTCAAAACTGCTTCACTGATAATTTTCGAAGAACAGACCTTTCCCTGAGCAGATGCGAAAATATATACCAAATACAACTTTGTCAAGTGAAACCATGACCAATAAGCAAGAGTCAAATACGGAAATAAAATATGCATCACAGGTGAAGAGGTTTCTAGAATAACCACAAACTCTTAGAAGCATCACATGATTCACATACCATCTTAACCGCAACTTCCTCGCCAGTTTGCATATTTACACCTACAAGAATACATTAAACTTGTTTATCGACAAGAAAGCCTACAGCTACCAGAAAACGTATTTCCATCTTATCCACAGTCATGAGAAGATACTATCACTTATCTTATGACATGATGTGAAATCCTGAATGAAACTTATCATACCTAAATACAGCTCCCCAAATGACCCACTGCCAATCTTCCTCCCAAGCTTAAACTTCCCACCAACGATTTGATCCATTTCTAATTTTTCGTCTACTTGTCGCAAATTTGAAGCTGGTCTGGCCTGGATCAAAGCCCCCAGCCCCTACTGACCCCTCCGAAACCTCCCCAAGTCAACCAAATGAAGACCCCAGTACAGATAATTTAATACCAGAATTCCGCCAATAAAGAATTCAGAGAAACCCCACATGAATACACACAGACATATATATTAATGGCAGATATACATAGCGAGGCAGTAAGGAGTTAATCCAAGCTACATCTTCAGCGAGCACAAGCTCGAAGCTTTACCAACACCCACCAACAATCACAACCCCAGCCCCCCAATTACGCGCAAACATTTGATAAAAAACGCTGCAGTGAACCGAATCCGATGAAAGATAGATCTATGAGAAAGATGTGAGCTTTTGGCTGCAGCTCCACGGCTCGGATCAGAAGCGGAACGATTGGAAGCGGGATGAGGGGATTTCGATGACGGGCTGTTGGGGGAGATGATGGTTAGGAGGCTGAGGAGAGGACGATGATGATGGAGATGGAGATGGTGTTTCTTGTTTGGCGAGAACGAGGGGCGTAGCGACAGAATCTGGCGATGGACGCTGTGATGACGATGAAGAGAGAGAAAAGGGAAGTGGTGATATAAGGCCGTGTTTGGGTATTCAAAGTATGATTAATAAACATTTTGATTCCAACATGTCACGTCAAAATACACATTCCTATAAAATTCATCTCATTTTTATATTTCCCATATTTTTTTGATAAGTTTAAATTTTGACCTCCCAGTCCCACTCAAGTTCATGATCTCACTTCATAAGTAATTCATAACCCAAAATCATGCAGGGAAATACTCCCTATGTCCTCTTTTACATGTCACTTAATCGAATTTTTTTGTCCACTTTTACTTGTCACTTAACAATTTCCAATGCGTATTTAATGTCAACAACTACCTTAAAATGTCAAACATTAATCACTTCATTATCATATTCAATAAAAAATACATTCCCCACCAATAATCATCTACCAATTTTACTTTTTGCACGAATTTTTTTTATAAAAACATCAACCACTTATTCATTAAATTTGTTCAACCGCTAGCATTGATTTCACCTTAATCTACTCAAATTAACCTTAAACGACATGTAATAGAGGACGGAGGGAGTAAACTAAAGGGGACATCCAACGTGCAACTACAAGATGTGGACATCTATCCTATATGTTTGAGTTCGAACGCGAAACCTGATCCGCAAATAGGCCATGCAAAATTTTAAGTGATATGTAAAGTCGTATGTAGTATAATATTTGATGTTGTTGAGCTGCATCTTATTTCTATAACAAATGATAAGCATCTTGTGATCCGCAAGAGTCGTCTGTCAGCAAGATTTGCCAAGGGTGGAATGAAAATTCTATGCTGTTTGAGTTTGAGTGGTTGTTCAGTCGAGCAGAGCAAATATTGGAAGGTTTCATGGCAGTGTCATGTGTACAGTACATGGCGCATAAACCTTCTAAAATTACTGTACGATAAATGTTGCAATTGTATAATGATAATATATAGTAATATGTGAAAAGGCAAGCAATAGAGCTGGTCAAGTGACAGACAAGGATTCGTCTACCGACAACCTTATAGACAAAGAAAACTAGAAAAGTGACCATATATTCTCTCTCAGCTTGGTAAATCATCTTCATCTGAGATTTCTACTGATGTGCTTTTAGGTTCCTCATTTATAGGTATCTTCCCGCAGGATGGCCAAACGAAAGGGGATTTCTAATGTTCCGGATCAAAGTCGGCCATATCAAAACGCAGCCCATCCAGAAGCAGTACCCCGGGCTGAACTTGAGCCAGCTGACGAGGGAAGATTCTTCTGCAACACGTAATTTAAGTATCAAAACAACTGCTGAAAGATGAGGCATGGTTGACAGCAAAAGAGAATTTCAGTGATTTAATCATGGTGATCTTTATAATATAATGCGGGTAACTATAAAAACAAAACCCATCCACCTATATCGGAGAAACTACAGCTAAATATTAAATCATAATACGAATTCCACATAATATGCCATCACCAAGATGAAATAGAAACCATTGTACCTCAAGTTGGGAAAGGTCTGATAAAGAATCACTTGCAGATTTCAGGTTCTCTTTACTCCCCTTCAAACCAGCAACGCAATTAGGAGATGCTAATCGGGTAGCCACTGGATCATTTGGTGGGGGCGGAAGAGGAGACCTCAGTTTTACACCTCCACTTGGCGGAGGGGCGAGACTTAGAGCCTTTGGCTTTGCAGTAACAGAGGCCCCCCCTGATAGCCCTGCAGATGAGAGCATTCCAGGGCCACTAGCTGGTTTATTTTTGACACTAATGTGAATGGTCTCACCCTCCTACAATTCGAGATAATAAAATTTTCAAGCTTATTCATGACTGCAGCAGGGAGTAGAAGTGATATATGTAACTATAGCAATAGAAATTGAACTCACGTTTATAGTGTTCTTAAAGCTGCTAAATTTTCTTCTCAACAAAAAAAAATATATATTTACTTAACATACAAAAGTAGTCATCATTCCACTAGTGGATTTATATACATGTATGCAGGAAAACCATCCAGATTTATGTACAATAAGTAAACAGGATAAACATAACGATCATCATGAACTCCAACGGTAAAATGCATACAATTATTTCCAACAAGAAAATTCTCCATGCACCGGAACATTAGTTAATATTAGAGAACCCAAAGATATAAAGGAGCTATCCAAACACATCAAAATAATATAAACCACAGATCTGTATGAAATAGTTTCCATATTAACTAAAACCAAAAGAGTGGACTTTGGCTTCATTATTTCTAACATAGCTTCAATATTTTTAACAAAGAAAAAAATAGGCATGCTAGGGCATTGTACCGTGCACAACCGCAAAGCATCTACATGTGCATCTGGAAGTCAGGGGTACTGCTAGTAGGTAATAAGTCACAAGATAAATATGTTTGTGCAACTTACAATAAGTGTTAACTGCTAACTGCTGAGGATCAACACATGTATCTAGAGGTAATTGCGAGTTGCTACTGCATTAGTCAGAAGATAAATAAACACACGTGAAACACTAGGTTGTGGCCTAATGCATGCCATAATGTGAAGAGTCAGAAAGAAGCAGACAGAAATTCGGTAGGGAAAATAATAAGAGCAGGCGAATGGTAAAATACGAAGCCATCAAATCCAAAATTTACTATAAAGCAGTGTGCTTCTCATAATATCTAAAACTGCACTCATGATGATCCTAAATTTTTTTATTCAATGTTCGTCAGTTAAGTTCAACAAATCAAGAATGACTTACCCATGTTGCAAATACACATTACAAATCAAATATAATTTTGTAAAAATGATACTACACATATTATTAATCCTCATTTAGACAGACCCGGAGAGGAAGCATATAAGCATTAGTAAAGAAGTAGCCCACACAACACAGCTTAATGCAAAAAGCAAAGTTCCTGCTTCCTACTCTAAGCTTTTGAAATCCTCAACATTCAGTCTACTTATTAAGCATCACCAATAAGATAAACACATAACACATATAAATTATTTATTTTGTGTATTCTACTTGAACTGAACCATCAATCCATGAAAGGTGCTGTAGACCAGGCCTTGAAATAAAAGCTACAACCTAATTCATCTGCCAAAACACATTTATCAAATAGCTAAGACATTCAGAAAGCATCTTTGGAAATTGGTAACTACCTTGAGTCTATGATTAACTGCCGGATGTATATCAATGAGAGCATCATCCCCATATATACCAAATACAACTTTGTCAAGTGAAACCATGACCAATAAGCAAGAGTCAAATACGGAAATAAAATATGCATCACAGGTGAATAGGTTACTAGAATAACCACAAACTCTCAGAAGCATCACATGATTCACATACCATCTTAACCGCAACTTCCTCGCCAGTTTGCATATTTACACCTACAAGAATACATTAAACTTGTTTATCGACAAGAAAGCCTACAGCTACCAGTACACGTATTTCCATCTTATCCACAGTCATGAGAAGATACTATCAATTATCTTATGACATGATGTGAAATCCTGAATGAAACTCATCATACCTAAATACAGCTCCCCAAATGACCCACTGCCAATCTTCCTCCCAAGCTTAAACTTCCCACCAACGATTTGATCCATTTCCAATTTTACGTCTACTTGTCCCAAATTTGAAGCTGGTCTGGCCTGGATCAAAGCCCCCAGCCCCTACTGACCCCTCCGAAACCTCCCCAAGTCAACCAAATGAAGACCCCAGTACTGATAATTTAATACCAGAATTCCACCAATAAATAATTCAGAGAAACCCCACATGAATACACACAGACATATATATTAATGGCAGATATAGGCAGCAAGGAGTTAATCCAAGCTACATCTTCCGCGAGCACAAGCTTGAAGCTTTACCTACACCCAGCCACAACCACAACCCCAACCTCCCAATTACGCGCAAACATTTGATAAAAAACGCTGCAGTGAGCCGAATCCGACGAAAGATAGATCTATGAGAAAGATTTGAGCTTTTGGCTGCAGCTCCCCGGCTCGGATCAGAAGCGGAACGATTGGAAGCGGGATGAGGGGATTTCGATGACGGGCTGTTGGGGGAGATGATGGTTAGGTAGGAGGCTGAGGAGAGGACGATGATGATGGAGATGGAGATGGTGTTTCTTGTTTGGCGAGAACGAGGGGCGTAGCGACAGAATCTGGCGATGGACGCTGTGATGACGATGAAGAGAGAGAAAAGGAAAGTGGTGATATAAGGCCGTGTTTGGGTATTCAAAATATGATTAATAAACATTTTGATTCCAACATGTCACGTCAAAATACACATTCCTATAAAATTCATCTCATTTTTATATTTCCCATATTTTTTTGATAAGTTTAATTTTTGACCTCCCAGTCCCACTCAAGTTCATGTTCTCACTTCATAAGTAATTCATAACCCAAAATCATATAGGGAAAATAAACTAAAGGGGACATCCAACGTACAACTACAAGATGTGGACATCTATCCTATATTCCTATATGTTTGAGTTCGAACGCGAAACCTGATCCGCAAATTAAAACACTAGTAGGCCATGCAAATTTTTGAGTGATACGTAAAGTCGTATGTAGTGTAATATTTGATGTTGTTGAGCTGCATCTTCTTTCTATAACAAATGATAAGCATCTTGTGATCCGCAAGAGTCGTCTGTCAGCAAGATTTGCCAAGGGTGGAATGAAAATTCTATGGTTTTGAGTTTGAGTGGTTGTTCAGTCCAGCAGAGCAAATATTGGAAGGTTTCATGGTAGTGTCATGTGGAGGGCCGGCTCGATATATTTGGGGCCCCGAGCAAAACATATTTTTGAGGTCTTTTAAAATTCAAATCAAGGCTAGTCAAACACATATGAAACAGAGTTGATAACTAACTGATATTTCTCAAAATGAGTAGTTCCAATACACCCATTTTGCACATAAATTGAACAGCTTCAACATTGCACCAAGAAAGCTGATAGTCTGTTTGGTGTTTAGCTGGAGTGAGGACAAGGTGGGGTCTTCCCACAATAGGGGGCCTTGTGCCATTGCCCCACTTACACGCCCCATTAGCCGGGCCTGGTCATGTGTACAGTACATCGCCCATAAACCTTCTAAAATTGCTGTCCGATAAATGTTGCAATTGTATAATGATAATATATAGTATTATGTGAAAAGGCAAGCAATAGAGCTGGTCAAGTGACAGACAAGGATTCGTCTGCCGACAACCTTATAGACAAAGAAAAGTGACCATATATTCTCTCTCAGCTTGGTAAATCATCTTCATCTGAGATTTCTACTGATGCGCTTTAAGGTTCCTCATTTATAGGTATCTATCTTCCCGCAGGATGGCCAAACGAAAGGGGATTTCTAATGTTCCGGACCAAAGTCGGCCATATCAAAACGCAGCCCATCCAGAAGCAGTACCCCGGGCTGAACTTGAGCCAGCTGACGAGGGAAGATTCTTCTGCAACACGAATTTAATTATCAAAACAACTGCTGAAAGATGAGGCATGGTTGACAGCAAAAGAGAATTTCAGTGATTTAATCATGGTGATTTTTATAATATAACGCGGGTAACTATAAAAACAAAACCCATCGGCCTATACCGGAGAAACTACAGCTAAATATTAAATCATAATATGAATTCCACATATATGCCATCACCAAGATGAAATAGAAACCATTGTACCTCAAGTTGGGAAAGGTCTGATAAAGAATCATTTGCAGATTTCACGTTCTCTTTACTCCCCTTCAAACCAGCAACGCGATTTGGAGATGTTAATCGGGTAGCCACTGGATCATTTGGTGGGGGTGGAAGAGGAGACCTCAGTTTTACACCTCCACTTGGCGGAGGGGCGAGACTTAGAGCCTTTGGCTTTGCAGTAACAGAGGCCCCCCCTGATAGCCCTGCAGATGAGAGCATTCCAGGGCCAATAGCTGGTTTATTTTTGACACTAATGTGAATGGTCTCACCCTCCTACAATTCGAGATAATAAAATTTTCAAGCTTATTCATGACTGCAGCAGGGAGTAGAAGTGATATATGTAACTATAGCAATAGAAATTGAACTCTCTTTTATAATGTTCTTACCAGCTGCTAAATTTCCTTCTCAACAAAAAAAAAATATATTTACTTAACATACAAAAGTAGTCATCATTCCACTAGTGGATTTATATACACGTGTGCAGGAAAACAATCCAGGTTTATGTACAATAAGTGAACAGGATAAACATAACGGTCATCATGAACTCCAACGGTAAAATGCATACAATTATTTCCAACAAGAAAATTCTCCATGCACCGGAACATTAGTTAATATTAGAGAACCCAAAGATATAAAGGAGCTATCCAAACACATCAAAATAATATCAACCACAGATCTGTATGAAATAGTTTCCATACTAAAACCAAAAGAGTGGACTTTGGCTTCATTATTTCTAACATAGCTCAATATTTTTAACAAAGAAAAAAGATAGGCATGCTAGGGCATTGTACCGTGCACAACCGCAAAGCACCTACATGTGCATCTGGAAGCCAGGGGTACTGCTAGTAGGTAATAAGTCACAAGATATATGTTTGTGCAACTTACAATAAGTGTTAACTGCTAACTGCTGAGGATCAACGCATGTATCTAGAGGTAATTGCTAGTTGCTACTGCATTAGTCAGAAGATAAATAAACACACATGAAACACTAGGTTGTGGCCTAACGCATGCCATAATGTGAAGTGTCAGAAAGAAGCAGACAGAAATTCGGTAGGGAAAATAATAAGAGCAGGCGAATGGTAAAATACGAAGCCATCAAATCCAAAATTTACTATAAAGCAGTGTGCTTCCCATAATATCTAAAACTGCCCACATGATGATCAATGTTCGTCAGTTAAGTTCAACAAATCAAGAATGACACACCCATGTTGCAAATACACATTGCAAATCAAATATAATTTTGTAAAAATGATACTACACATATTATTAATCCCCATTTAGACAGACCCGGAGAGGAAGCATATAAGCATTAGTAAAGAAGTAGCCCACACAACACAGCTTAATGCAAAAAGCAAAGTTCCTGCTTCCTACTCTAAGCTTTTGAAATCCTCAACATTCAGTCTACTTATTAAGCATCACCAATAAGATAAACACATAACACATTCAAATTATTTATTTTGTGTATTCTACTTGAACTGAACCATCAATCCATGAAAGGTGCTGTAGACCAGGCCTTGAAATAAAAGCTACAACCTAATTCATCTGCCAAAACACATTTATCAAATAGCTAACGACATTCAGAAAGCATCTTTGGAAATTGGTAACTACCTTGAGTCTATGATTAACTGCCGGATGTATATCAATGAGAGCATCATCCCC